>KN509469.1:3875-19238 GCA_000787155.1 Scartelaos histophorus
TTAGAAGCGATTTGTTTATAACTGTAAATAAAATCTGAAATATCTTATAAACCATAACTTGTTATTTACTACATTCACTACAATAGGGCAGTCAAAAGTACAATAATAAATACAAAAACTTAGATTTGCATTTGAACAAGTACTGATACGCATTTTTAGTACAGAAACTACTCTACTTTCCTGAATAGCTTGTTCCACGTTGTGATGTCATAAACTATTATGATTATTATGATAAACTATTATTACTACTACTAAATAATAAACTAAATAATGAATGGAATGAAACAAAAAGCAACTCCAGGTATGTTTTTGATGAGGTAACCACATAACAGATCAGAAAATAGGGTAATATGAACCCTTTAATGTTGAAAATGACATCCTATTGTCTAAATAAAGAGGGTTTTTTTACGTTTTTATTATAGTGGTATCGAAATGAGTGTTGAGCATCGAGTCCATTCCTTAGTATCGAAATCAGGTTTGACATATTAGCATTGTGATAACAACTATACAGACATTTTTCAACAACTTTTATTTACCCATTTGCAAACTCTTCTTGGTTCTATTAATTTTCTTAATTATTAGAATAAGGAAAAAGTTACACATGCAACATTAAAATATGAAAAATACCATCTAGAAGAGAAAGAATGTATGACTGCATATAGTAACTGCGTGTATCCTGTGCAGTTGTATTTTAAATGAGCTAACAAACAGCAAAAAAGCATGTACATTCATTCACCTTATCTGCTTATTCTGTGGGCGGCGTGTACTGGAGCCTATCCCAGTAACTAAAAAAGCATTTTATAAAGTATTCTCTCTATATATATTTATATAATTTACATTTACATCATATTTACACAATTTGTGACTTTTCATTCTATATGCTCAAAACAAGTCCCTTATTACTTATTACTGCATTGCTGGTTGCTTAGTGCACGTAGTAGAGCCAGTAGACCAGGTTGAAGAGGGTGAACGTGATGGGGAAGACCACACGAGACCACTTGTCTATGGCGTTGACGTCGGTGAGGTCGGGTATCTTGACTTTGAGCTGGGACGCCCTCCTCCTCAGTCTGCCCTTCTTGTGGCTGAGGGGGCGTTCGATGGCCGGCCGTCCGTATAGGTCCCGGCTGGTCATGGGCTTGCGGTACTGGATGCTGGCGCTGTCGTAGGAGAACATGGTGGCTCGGGGGTCCGTGAGGGCGCCCATGATGTCGGCGCCGCCCATCTCGCCGGTCAGGCTCGTCAGCAGGATGTTGCCGTGAGCGTCCACCTGGCCACAGAAGGGATATCCTAGTCAAACGTCTAGAAACTTGATCCTCAAAATGTACTTGGTCTTAGTTTTTTGGTGGACAATTTTCACCCGATACACACAACAGTTTGACCAAGATCGTAGACTTAATTTTGGACTCCTGTGTGTATTGAATAACCGAATACAATTTGGATTTCTTTTTTTTTTTACATAAACCAATATAACTCGATACTTCTATTAAAAGGCTTCATGTGACAGAATTTTATTTTGGTAACATTATCATATCATTCAGTGCTTCCCTGTTTAATTCTCTATGCTCAGACTGTTTTACTCAACCACACCTCCTAGTGGCCATCTTCTGTTATGTTGACAGGAGGATGTAGCCAATCACAGTGAAGTGTGAACTATTAGAAGCAGCACATGGCTCGAGTAACCCTTAAGATACTGATTCATGTACTCAAATTGTTATGAAATTATGATCTAGGCTGTAAAAAAAAATAGAAGCACTTTGTTGTGTCTAAAATGAATCATCCCACACAACATGATTCATCTGTCTCACCTGAACCTTGTTGCTCTCCATTCCCCTCCGCTCATTGTTGGACTTTGCAGCCTTCTCTGCCACTTTCTTCTGCAGGTGAGGACCTCGGCCAAAGAAGATGTAGTTGACAAAGGCGTACTCCAGCAGAGCCAGGAAAACGAAGACGAAGCAGCCCATGAGGAAGATGTCTATGGCCTTGACGTAGGGGATCTTGGGGAGGGTCTCCCTGAGGTGGGTGTTGATGGTGGTCATGGTCAGCACCGTGGTGATTCCTGTGAGAGAAAACAGCCATTAGTTCCTTAAATGTTATTCAAACTTCTCACAGCTATTCCTGATTTAGGTTTAAATTTGATAGAGGTGGTTAAGACACACTTTATAGCTTGTTGATTTGTCGTACGTTTTGCATGATTTTTTTTTTACTTAACTTAAAGGTGCACTATGTAACTGCTGGAGGGTCCATCAAGTGATTTTTTTCATGGGACATTTCTATCTTTATAAAGACCAAACCAGACCAAGTTACAGGTCAGGTCTGTGGAGAGGCACCCATGCTCACAGTCAGAATACCTGTTTTTCTAGGCATTTTTTTGCTATAAATCCACTTGTAATTTAAGAAATGTAAGGTAGAGCTGTTTAATGTTATACCGTGGAACATTCTAGGCAAAGCAATAACATCTCCACCGAGTAAAGCATCTGACTAATCCTCCAGCAGAAAAGTTAAACAATTAACTTTTAAAACCTCCTTTAAAAGTCCTATTTTAGACCTGCTTTGTCCTGTTTCAGACATAACATAATTTAATCCTGATTTTACATTTCCTTTCAATAGCTAATCTGATGAAGTCCTAGTTTAGATCTTGTTTTGTCCTGACATATTTTGGACATTATGATTTTGCATTACCCATTTTAATACATGTTCAAAATTCAAGCTAAACAATGGTGAACTTCCTCCTACTTCTGCTGTACTAAACTTCCTATTACTTGCTTCACAGACAAATTTAAAAAGCCAAATAATTAACCTAATGCAACTCTGGCAGCAGAAGCATCATAGTTGATCCAGAAGGAGACCCAGGACAGGATGGTGATCAGGGTGGAGGGCATGTAGGTCTGCAGAATGAAGTAACCGATGTTCCTCTTCAGTTTAAAACTCAGGGACAGCCTGGGGTACGAACCTGTGAGCGACATAGACACAGATCTTCAGACATGCAAACTGAGATCACCAGCAGTTGTGGTCAAATGCTAACAAAATTATGCTAATGTGTACGTTCAGTCAAAGGGGCTGCATTTGTTGCCTCATTCAAATAAAGTCTGCTATCTTTGCCTAAACACATTACCTTTGAAAAACAGTAAATATACACTATCTCTGTCTTCCTCTATTGCAATAGCAGAACCATCAGCCCCCTCAGCCTCTTCATCTCTTCCCTTCCGTCACCAGGATGTCTTAAAAGCATTCTAAACTATTCTTTGCACCCTCCTATATGTGTGTGTGGTTAGGTCTCCCCTTTATGCCCTGAGTTGCAGTTGTCTGACCTGTAGCGAACACTGCTTTGGTGGAGAGGGTCTGGTAGTCTATGATGGAGAACTGTGGCAGTTCGATGTTCTCCACTCCGGTCACAGAACCGGCGTTGGCTCCTCCCTGCCAGTAGAACTCGATGTCGTCTGTGGTGTAGCCATCTGAAAGCACTCTCAGTCAATAAGGTTTTAACAAAGAGGGGATTCGGGGCATGTAGTCCTATTCCAGACCTGGCCTGTGGCGTATATAGGCAGTGTGTTAAAGGCACATTCATGACATGTTCCTGAATGTGTCTGATCATTAACTGTGAAACCAAAGACTGGAAACTGTTTTGAACCCAACAAGGTGTACTAAGCCAATCTTTATTCTTTTATCCAAAGAATTTGAATACAAGCAGAAGAACTAATGGATTATTGGGCTCCATCTGTAGATCTAATTCAATGTTAAATTCTATTCAGGAACCTTAATTAAAAGACTAATGCCTACAAAGGTCTTGGCAAAACAACTTAATTATAGACTATGTTTACGTGGGCGAAAGCAGGCGGGCACTGTCACAAATCTGCCTAAGGTGCCAAAAAACAAAAAAAAAAAAACCTACAGCTGACACTGTCCTTTTTTTCCAACATTGACACTTTTAAAAGTATCAGTATTTTATTTTGACAATACAGTCTAACTTTTGTGAGTTCAACCAAATTAACGACACATTCTGTTTGCAAAGGACAACACTTATGTTCAAACGGAAATTATCAGGTTATAATTATTGATATCATTACAATATTAGTAACTTTTAAGTTTCAATTTGAAATATGAAAAATGACACATAGATCATGGAGTACTTACAGCTTTCTATTTCCAGTGTGCAGTTCTGCTCGTCCAGTGGGTATCTGCGCAGGTCCATCATGCAGGCTGCAGTGGTAGTGATTCTACAAAGGCAGATGACTGGGTTATACAAGAGGAGGTGAGAGCATCACAGGAGCACTGGAAGATAATGTGGTCCAGGGCTAGTCTCCACTTTGTCTCATTTGGATGATACTGTATTATGAGTCTTGATAGTGATTCTAACAGTCTAGTTACCTTAACCCGTACAGGACGGTGCCGTCAGGATGCAGTCGGATCATGCGGTTCTTGACTGTCACACCGTGCACAAAAGACTTCTTGTCGTTGATGAAGTAAGTGTCTGGGACCCATAGCTGGTCGGCCACACGGTTGTCCAGGGTCAGGTTGAGGGGGATGCCCGTGTAGGAGAGGCGCTTGTCCCTCCAAGACTGTTGGAAGTACATGGTGATGGTGTAGTCCTGTGGACACAAGACCCAGAACAGTTTTTCTCTGCTGCAAAAGCTACGGGATATCAATTGAGCACAAACAGAAAATGGAAAAGAAGTGTACAAAAGCCTCCATGGACATGTATAATGTAAAAAATATGCTAACATTAGACCCCTGCAAACATGTACTGAAGTGACTCTCACTCTATATAACTGTATCTATTGCCATGGAAATATGCAGGTGACCTCGCTCACAGTAAATATGCATGCACTTATTTTTAGCACTTAAAACACCTGCAAGATAAATGTAATCCTATAATGTAGAACATTCTGCCCAAGGAAAAAAAGTCACCTCCAAAGGAAATAACTGGGTGGCAAACCCAACACTATATCACACATAGTGCATTTTTAACATTTCAACCTTCTCTTATCTAATCTTAATTCCTGTAGATGTATTTAAAATGTGCATCTTGACCCAGACTTAGAGGAAATCACAACAAATCACAACAAATCAGCCCTCCTTTTAACCATAACCTACTCTTAACCTACCACCTCTCACCCCTTTCACTATGAGCATCATACAAACTAACGCGTGCCTGTATTTGAACTGTAAAAGAAAAGAGACAACAACAACAACCACTCCATTTCATCATTAAAAGAGGCTGTTTATAAAAGCAAGCATCCTCTTTGATCAGCTAAACTCGTGTCAAAACAACGTGTGAACTGAAAAAAGCCTGTGAACATTAGAGCCCGTCTACTTTCCACCTGCTAAAGTGGGCCATTCTAACACAGCATGAAACATCTTGACCTCTGAAGACTGGTGTGGGTCACTGCAGCACATTTAGCTTGCTTTGTCCCTGGTTGCCCTCAGGAAGCTCTTAGTATTTTCTTTTCTCTCTTTACTTGTGTTTCTGTGCACTGCAGTAAACAAGAATATAGAAATTCATGCCCTGTCATCACTACTGCAGTGTGGTGCTGCATGACCTACTTCCTCCTGCGCTCTACTGTATATAGATACAGTGGGGTACTCTCTAGGCTCTGGTTGGATCGTTACATGTGGCTGATGTGGAGTACTCCCCATCTCTCAGCTCTGTACTGTAGCAAAACAACATGGCTCTTATGATGTGTACATGATTTCCCTTTTCCATATTTGGTAATACATAAATGTGTGTAACAAATGGTTCAACAAATATAACACGATTTTATTATGCGTTTCATTTTACAATATAATATAATGCAGTATATTTAGAATACTTTAATTACTCTGATTGGGCCAAGTATCAGAAAACATTACAAAAAATATTTAATGCTGGTTTTCAATGCAACAGTACAGTACAATGCATTTTAATACAGTCAGTATTAAATAGTAATAGTAATAGTAATAGTAATAGTAATAGTAATAGTAATAGTAATAGTAATAATAATAGTCAGTTTCTCGTCACGGCTGTAAGTGGATGTAGTGTGCTCCTTGTTCTTTCTCTATGGATACAGTACTATACAGCGAGGTACTCCCTGGGGTACTCCCTGTTCTAAAGCTGTGTGCAGTGGAATTCATTATATGGACTCTGTTTGAATGTATGTACATGTAAATGCAGCAGGGCACTTCCTGTTTTCTATCTATGTTAATGCAGTTGCTTTCTTCTATACTTATTATGGCTGTAATCTCCTCTTTCTGGGCTCACTTACAGGTTTCTATTAAGTTTAGTTTCTATTTATCACTATTTGTTCAGTTAGAATTGCCTTTAAAATTCTTGTGTAAATCTGGTGTTTAAATAAGTCCATTTCAATGTTACAGTGAGTCTTTGAAATCTGATGAGCATAGAGGGCATGTTTGCTGACACTTTTGGTCTCGGCCCCACCCTCTGCATAGGTTATGTTTAATGCATGTCTATCTGCAGAATTAATGCATTATTTAATATCAATTCTTGAATAAGCGTAACACTCTACCTAGTGCAGATCTTTACTGCATCGGACCCTGTGTCCTCCTTAAAATTCAAATGTACCATCTTCACCTGCTCTGGCTGTGCTCCTCTGCATCAGTGCTCCACAAACTCCAGGCCTTATGTAATTACTGCAACCTGCTCCTCTGCTCGCTCCCTCCAGAGACTAGCCCTCAGCACACACATGTACCCATGAAAAGTACTGACCATGTTCACTTCAGAGACCATGTCGATGCTGGCGATGTCTATGCTCATGCCAACGTCCACAGGTGCACCTGCAAGAAGAACAGCGTTATGCCAGTGCGTCAGGAGGAGCGGAACACTGCAGACTCCGAGCCGTACCTCCAAAATCAGGCCTGAGGCGGATGTCATAGCCCTTCAACAGCTTATCCACCGTAGCTTTTACATACGACATGTTACTGGGCTCGCTGGCGCTAGAATGAACATGGAACATTGAAGTTGTGCTTTAAAATGACTAACATTAAACATACATGCTCTCTCACCTCTGTGAAGCCCACGCTATGGGAAGCAGCAGGGACAGGCAGAAAAGCCCGCATAGCCCGCGCGTCACACCGGCCGTCATGTCCACTCCGCTGCACCTGAGCCCGAAGAAGGATCCCGTACGAGACTCAGGCTGAGCACTTAGAGCCCCAAAACACGCATCGTCCTTCCCCCCACATCCACACTCATTTAGCCGAACGGGCGCGCTCAGAAAGACAGTAGCGCACAAGAAAAAAAAGATCAAACGCGTGGAATGATGAAGTCCGTAAGGCGCGTTAGTTCATCCGTGTTCTGCTCCAATGGTCCCGGACACAGGAGTCCAGAGCCTGAAGTGCAGCGGGCTCACGGAGCGTTGGTAACGTTAATAAAAGGCTCCGCGGATGTGACGAGTCCAGGGGGTGCTGACTGCAGTAAAGAAGAGCTCTGCCTATCGCTGCCTCCCAGACTCACTTGAGCCTAAACACAGTGAGGATACGTGATCTGTATGTGCAGAGCAGCTGTACGTGCTCCTCTCGACGCACATCACAGGGCGCACGTGTTTCTGCTCCGGTCTTCTGTACGAGAGGGGGAAAAAAAGAAGAAAAAAAAAAATATATATATATTTAGCCTGATACGTGATTTACACGTTAAAAAGTCTATATGCTTATTTCACTAAAATGTTTTTTTTTTTCCTCTGTAAGCCTAAGATATGCCATTCTTTAAGCGGTCCCGTTTCAAACATACCTCCCCCATCTGACTGCACGCCCACTGCATTATTCATAAAGAGTACAATTTTGTGCCCTCCATCATGCTCTAAAGACACTCATCATGTGTCCACTTCAATCTATGTTGCCTGGACACACACTTGTGACACTTGTTGTTTTTCCCAATGACTATTTTTTGTGCGAAAATATGTTTAATAGGGAAATACAAATAATAATTGAGCATTTTTGCAACATTTTGCAATTTTGTCAAAACTATGACAAACCCAAACTCACAAGATTAGGTCAGATTAGGACTGCAATTAAATTCAATTAAACCCAAATACAAAACAACAGGATCTTGAAAGTTCCTTTACATTCGCGGCTTTATGTGATCCACTTGGAGAAGTGGCAGTGAGCTGTGACCCCAGAATAGACAGGTAGCCTATATGAAATATCAATAATTTAGTCAACAGTGGGCTATTGTAGGAGCTCTTTTCCCACCTGCTGTTAATGGATTTCATTGACAGCAGAGGGCAGTGTAACGAGTTTAAGTTCTACGTTGGTGAAGTTGAAATAAGCCTAGGGTATTGTTTTTTTTTTTCCTTCTCTCCCAAATCAATGTAGAATGGAATCTAAATCTATTGTGGTTTTACATTAAACCATTGTTCTCTGACAGGTTCTAGTGCCTTACCATGCAGTAGGCCTGCGCTGGTGAGGGGCGCGTCAGTCCGGCGTGCATCCAACCGAAAGCGGCAGTCAGCAGCTTGTCGTGTGCCACGGGTGAGTGAGCGGCGAGCGCTTTTGGTCGCGCACAACTTGAAGCTTCTCGAAGAAGAAAACAGTGGATTGGATGTGTTCCTCATGCCGGCTCGTGTAGACCCACGGTTCTAGCAGGTGACAGAGTGCGTGCGTGTTTGCGATAGAAATAAGACATCAGGATCTGTGGTGCGCGCTTTGATCATGACCGTGCAGCTCCCGCCGCTCCACGGGAGAGACCCGCGGAGGTCCGCCTGCCTCCCGCTCATGTTGTCTCTGCTCGTGCTGTGCCACAGCCGGTAAGTGCGGATATTGACCATATGTGTGACTAACTTTACCAACCATGACACATGTTGACATATTACCGGCTACCAAGTGGTATGTGCCACGTGTACTGTGCCTATTCATCATACTCCACTGTTAGAACCAAGAAATGATGGTTAACTGTGGGTTCATTTAAATCTGTTCTAGTTGTGAAGCAAAGTTCAACTCAACACGGTCTTCCAAAGACATCACCACTTTCACTAAGATCCTGGACAGTCTCCTGGATGGATATGACAACCGCCTAAGACCCGGGCTAGGAGGTATTATTCACTGCACACATTCATTCAGTCGTATTAGTAGGTAATATGTCTTAGTATGCCTAGTATACAACAAGAAGCCTTTGAAGATGAAAAACAAATCAATGCAAGTTTTGTATGTATGACCACTGTTAATGACTAAACACCACCTGACTGTGTGTGCAGTGGTGCTGTGTGTGTCTAACACAGTCCTTTTACATAATAGATCGAGTGACTGAGGTGAAGACGGACATCTATGTGACCAGTTTTGGCCCAGTGTCCGACACAGACATGGTGAGTGCCCTCAGCCTCAGCTAACGTCGGCTTATTTCATAGTAGAAGCACGACTTGGACTCTAAATGCTTTGTGCCCTGTTCTGGTGATTTTATGCAAAGGCTGTGGACAGTTGCTTTGTGCTCACTGTTGCTTCCTTTGTGGCGTCTGCTCAAATATTGAAGTGGCTCAGCAGCAGAGGTAGGGCAGAGTGCACAGTAAGTGGATGAGATTGAAACAACACTTCTATAAAAGGGAGAAAGGCCTGTCTTTCTTATGTATTTTTTACCAATTCCATCAAAGTTGCATCAGATAATGTCACTCACTCCTATGTGGCCTTTGTGTTAATAGCCATGGCACTGCTCTGTACTATTCTAATGCACAAAAAGCCTCTCAATGTTACTTAACTCACTTCCTTTAGACCATCTCAATACTGTTTTTTATATGAATAAAAAATAGGTTATACAATGGTAGTGGTGCTTGCCACTAAATGCACAAATTGAAAAAATGCTACAGCTTGTGTTTTTTTCTGCAAATATTGAAATAAGATTTGGTTTTAATTTTATTTTTAAGATCTTGGTTCAATTCACAAAGCAGATTTAAATCTGGAGCATTTGCTTAATTAATACAAGAATCCCCTGTTTGTCCAAACAGCATGGTTCTTTTTACATGATGGTTCTATTATGAAAAATTGAGCTGTTACCTCCTCAAAAACATACTGGAGATGTGTTTTGTTGGCAGTTCCAGGGCTGAAAGTACCCAAATGATCTTAGTGAGTTTAAAAACACAGTGGTGCACTTCCTGTATTACCACATGACATCACAAGGTAGAATAGAGTGTTTTATGATTGAGAGAAGAACCTAAATGTGCAGGGTTTATGTGAATGAGACAAAACATAACCTCAGGTATGGTATATCATAACATAGATCAAATGTACATCGTGTATCCCTCACCGATGGAGATAGGTCAGTTTAATGCCACACTGTGGAACAGCATTCCAGGTAAAGCATTCAACTTATGTACCTCCAATGACACATCATGGTGCAAACAGACCAAGTGACTGGTTTTGGTGGGAACTATGAAAACACCTATAACTGATAGGACACATCAATGTACCACTAGGATCCAGGGGCACTGGTATTTACTAAGCTGTGCTTAGACTACTGCCTGTATTTGTACTTTAATTACACAGAGAAGTGTTAACTCTTACTCCTTGCATTCTTATGATTTGATGCTTTCTGTTTCCTGTGTCTGCACAGACCTGGATAATAAAGCCTTTGTACACTCAGCTCCTCTTACTTGGAGCATGTTGCAAAAAGACTGGAAACTGACTGAGCTCTTCTTCGTAAATGTTTTGATGTTATGGTCATATATTACCCCAAGTTACCTCCTCAAAAGTACACAAAAAATTCTATTTCATTCACACATGTTTGAGTAACATTTTATTATTTATCCGTCTACATCTTCAAAGTTAAAAATTCTCTTTTCCACCTTGTGATGTCATGTAGTGGTAGTTTTCAAGCTACGTTTTACCTTTTGTTCAGTAGAGATGGGCTGAAATCCTCCACATGATTCTAGTGAAGGTGTGTGGAGTTTAAACACAGTGGAGCCCGTTCTGTATTGCCACATGAAAAGAGTGTTTTCTGTTTGAGAGATTCTGTCTGTTTGACAATGAAACAAAACACAATCTCAGTTGTTTGTGATGAGGAAATAACATCATAACATAGATCAGAAAATAGTCTCATATGGCCCCTTTAAATCTAAGGTGAAAGCATCAGAGACTGCCTCAGGAATGTGCACTTGCTTCTCCTGATCTGTGATCCATGTCATTGTATTGTTGTTTGTGTGTCTGTTCTAACTGTGTAGTTGCTTCTTCTTAGGATTTTCTTCCTGGTTAAAGATGCGTTGTGTAACTTTTCTGATGCAGGGTTCATCAGATCCTCCATGTTACTGCTTTGTCTGGAATGTTTGACAGTATGATATTAAACTTTTCTACCCTCATGGAGACTAAACTAGACTAAGTTACAGGTCAGATCTGTGGAGAGGCAGAGTCAGAATGCCTGTTGTTCTACATATTTTTGAGCTATAAAACCATCCATAATTGAATAAATGTAAGGTAGAGTCTTTAATGTCATACCGCATTATACCACAGAATGAAACGTGGGCATTTATCACACTTGCCTATTCCTAATCAACAAAAGCTAATTATTATATTGTAAAAACTGCACAATGGTTGATCTTGGTCCAAACAAAGGCTTTTCTCTGCGAGGCTCTGTGTACACTGTGGTAATGTGTAATGCGCTGGGCTGCGTCCAGGCGGTTGGAGGTGGTGTGCTTTTGAGCTGATAGAGATGAGAGCTGACACTCGCCTGAGGTAACAGTTGGATTTTAACCACGCCGATGTTCTGACGGCCCCAAGACTGGCTGTAAACCCTGCCCACACGGGGGTATAAATCTGTGGATTATTCAAGCTTTCAGTGAAATACAAAGAAACGATATAATTCAAATCTTAATGTTGTTTGTGCGTCTTTTGGAGAGGTGGATGCGTCTTTCCTTATGGTTATCCAGCGTCTGGGGATCCGCACACACACACTGCCCCCTAGTGTTCAGTGATTCATCTGATGGTTTAGCTTTGGCTCTGTTCATCTAGATCTGTCAGCCTTTACTGCACTAAAACACAACTTCTTTAAAGGATCGTTGCATTTCCGAAAACGCGCTCTAAGGCACGCCGTGTCACTTTTACGACACTCTGCAAATTGCTTTTTCCACTGAGATATTACCACCCTGCTTGGAATGTCCTGCACTATGGCATTAACGTGTATATGTACGTCTTACATTTGCACTCAATTAATTGCAAAAAGATAAATATTGTGTAGGCTTGTTTCTAAACTTTATCTGTTAGTCTTCATGGATGTTGTACTACAGAACGTTACAGGAAATATTCAGATAGACAATATGAAAGTTACAGCTATACTTAAATATACTGTTGAAACTGTATTGTGTTGTTGAAAGTTGAGACTCAAATAAGTGTTATACAGTGTTATACATATGTTATATTCTCAAAATGGGATAAATGTTAGAAATAATGCAGGATTTTTGAGAAAGTTTATCAGAGCGTGCATTATAAAATAATAAAATGCCACAAAAAAATCCAAAAATGAGAGAATCGTATCTGAAAATACAGGGGCGAGAAACCTAAGAGTATTATTTCTAGTAATATTAGTCTAGTAATAAGATCTTCTGTGATTAAAAAGTAATATAGTTCTATTTTCTTCTTTTCCTGCTTGTTTGTGTATTTGTTTGTGTATTTGTACGTGCGCCTGCCGCAGGAGTACACAGTGGACGTTTTCTTTCGCCAGAGTTGGAAAGACGAGCGACTCAAGTTCCACGGACCGATGAACATCCTCCCCCTGAACAACCTGATGGCGAGTAAGATCTGGACCCCAGACACCTTCTTCCACAACGGCAAGAAGTCTGTGGCCCACAACATGACCATGCCCAACAAACTGCTGCGCATCATGGAGGACGGGACTCTGCTCTACACCATGAGGTACATATGGAAATAAAACTTTGGAATGGAGCAAGTGAATGATGTATGTAGAACTGGGTGACATGATTAAAAATACTATTTAACTTCAGTTTTAATTTCTGATCCTCAACAATTCATACTTAATTATTGCCATATCAAGGCCTAAGGGACAGAGGATTGGCAATTAGAAATAACTGTATCTCGGCTTTGTTTAAACTCGATTAAAAGTGCACTGTGTAACATCGTTTCCACGGAGATCTTATTGCTTTACCAGAAATGTTTCAGAGTGTGACATTGAACTCTACTGTATCTCCATGGAGACGAGAAGGCGATGCCGACCCCAAAACAGAAAAGTTACACGTTGCACCTTTAATTGCACAGTTAGTTGTAATATTTGACTTTGAAATCATTTAATTAGACTAAGACTATAGAAGCACTATATAGAAGTTGTGCAGTTTTGTCATCATAGCTCTTTTAATTCTGATACCATCAACATTCCCTAAGAATATGATGCTAACTGTGAGCACTTCTCTGTCTGACACTCATGTTAGACTTTAATTTGCTGTTAAACAAATCCCTCTCAAATTAAATTAAAGTCACGAGCTTGCAAACTTTTTTGATTAGTCACTCTCACGTTTTTTGTTGAAAATCAAACACCTAAACAGGACCGTGAAAGGATTTTTTGTCAGTATTTGCTAATGTGTGCTTTGTGTCGCCATGGTAACTGTTGAACATTCCCGCATAAATATACACGTAGAACCCCCCCAGAGTGATGTAACTGCAAAGTATCGATTACAGCCGTATAGATTAACGTGTTTTTGCTTTATATCCAGGCTGACGGTTCAAGCCGAGTGTCCCATGCACCTGGAGGACTTCCCCATGGACTCCCACTCCTGCCCGCTGAAATTTGGAAGCTGTAATTTGACACATCCTTCTTTCTTCTGCATGACTTCACTTCATTTTCTTCTTTTCAAACACAATCTTGTTATTATCATCCAAAGCAAGGTTAAATATTAGACGCCGTATATTGTTGCATAGGAATGAGCCGTTTTAGCGCTGATCGGGGCTGAAATCCGTGCGTGTTTCTCTTCTTCAGATGCCTACACCAAAACAGAAGTGACGTACATCTGGTCCCGAAATGCCACTGAGTCTGTGGAGGTGGCCGCCGATGGATCCAGGCTGAACCAGTATGACCTGGTGGGGCAGACAGTGGGCAAAGAAACCATCAAATCCAGCACTGGTCAGGACCTTTGTACAGCTCTATATTTAGTCTAGAGTGTTTAGCACAAAGGATGTCTATGTTATTTGGTTACTCAAATAATTATATCTGTGACATTTGTAGAAGCAAGACTCAGTCCTTTCTGTTTAATTCAATCTCCAAATAAGTAAAACCGGTAAATCCATATAATGATGTGACTGTTTATGTCACGCTGACTCAATTTTATCGGAACGTTGGTCACACAAAAGGAAAGGTTATGTGTGCGTGTATGTGTGTGTGTGTGTGTGTGTGTGTGTGTGTGTGTGTGTGTGTGTGTGATTACAGATATTAAAGAAAGCTGAGGATTTCACTCTTATTTAGTCATGTTCTCATTAATGCTGAATAATTGTCAAAATCTGATATTTCTCATCATAATAATCTTAACGCTGACATCTGCTATTGTGAGTCTCTGGTTATCTCTATTTTTGACTCACTGAAAGCAGAAAACACAGTTGAAATAGATCTTAATAAGGATGCTGCTTGTATCTTGTCATGTGCAGGGGAGTACACAGTCATGACAGCGCACTTCCATCTGAAGAGGAAAATCGGCTACTTTGTGATTCAGACGTATTTGCCTTGTATCATGACCGTCATCCTGTCACAGGTTTCCTTTTGGCTCAACAGGGAGTCTGTCCCTGCGAGGACTGTGTTTGGTGAGTCACTCATACTTTACTGTCTCACAACACAGCAAGTATAATATAATGACTTACTAGGCACAAACACTTACATGGACTAAGCAGGGGGCTTTTGAGTTCTTCTGCCTTTCTAAAGACGTATTAAATAGACTTTTGGAGATTTTAATGAGGATAAAATGGTTGGAGTTGTATTTTTGAGTGATTCATGGGGTTTGAGTAATCCTGTATTGTTCTGAATATGAGTGCTTCAAAAATGTTCCCTGCCCACGGCCCTGTGCTCATTTGCACTTCTTCGAACACTTACGTCTCCAGGTCATACAACGCAGGGTTCAAAATATTTTCTAATTCTGCTGCTTGCTCTGCCACCTGCACAGAATGAGTTCCATGATGTTGATCTCACTTTAAAAGGACGTTAAAGCCCAGACAATACTGACTGTTTTCTCTAAACATAAAGCTCACTGTCAGTATGCAGGGTTATTAAAGTATGCAACAATATCACTTATCAACACTGGCATCTTACAGGAGTATAATAAAAATGCTTGTTGATGCATTTTTAGAGTAACATTTAATATCACGAATCTCCTCATAATATTATTGTTGTTGTTTGTAATATTGAATACTGATAATAGGGTACAGTACATAGAGATTAGACTATTACGACACCCATACAGTGCC
>KN509469.1:19296-30710 GCA_000787155.1 Scartelaos histophorus
ACCACAGTCCTCACCATGACCACTCTGAGCATCAGCGCCCGTAACTCTCTCCCTAAAGTGGCCTACGCTACAGCCATGGACTGGTTCATCGCCGTGTGCTACGCCTTCGTCTTCTCTGCGCTCATCGAGTTTGCCACCGTCAACTACTTCACCAAGCGAGGATGGGCCTGGGACGGCAAGACGGTTGTGGAGGACAAGGTGCTGAGGGGGCACGGGCTTATGTTATGACACCTCATATGTGTCTGAGAATACTAAGGGTGGATTCTACAGATAACTGCAAATCTTGTGTTCAGATAGATTTTTTTTTGTCATGTATCTTGTACTTAAATAGCTTCATGCTCAATTTTATATCAGAAAAGTGTTTTGGCAGGTTAGACTACTGACTACTGATTTCATTACAACACAAAATAATATATATTTAGGAAATTTCTTTAACCATTTTAGTCTTGTTTATAATTTTACTTACTAGTTGGACATAGTCACTAGATCTCAAGGCCCATTGTTAGTCTAATGTATAAAATAGCAAAATTGTCATTTCTTTAAACTGATTTCCTAATTTTCATCTTTTTTTCTCAACTTTTCTTCACAAACTTCCATTAACTGATATAAAACTATCACATCATCAGTACTATTAATCACACGTCCATACTATTCCCACAGAGAAAAGAGATGTCTATTATCAAAAAGAACAACGCCTACGCCGTGGCCGTGGCGAACTACTACCCGAGCCTGACCAAGGACTCCCCCATCCCGACCATCTCCAAGTGCGCCCCCATCGACCCCAGCAAGAGCCCGGCCATAACCATCACCAAGACCGACCAATCTAAGAAGACCTTCAACAGCGTCAGCAAGATCGACCGCCTCTCCCGCATCATGTTCCCCGTGCTCTTCGGCAGTTTTAATCTGGTTTACTGGGCCACCTACCTCAACCGAGAACTGGTGATCAAAGATATGGAGACGTTTAGTTGAGGTATTCTACAGCGCAGAAGTCACCACTGCCTCTGAAAAGGGTTAAATCCATTACGCGAGATGATTATGGTCGGGGGTTATTACGCTAAATTCAATCAAGAAGACCGTAATTGCTCATGTCACCTGCCTGTCGCTGTCAGCCAATCACAGACTGCGATCTTGAGCGTTGACCCATTATCTCTGAGCCTTTCTCTGAACTCTCCTCCATCTTCGAAACTGAGCAACGTCGCACACTTTCTTCTCAACCCGTACCTCCATCACAGCAGCAGAACCCTCAGCCTCCTCATCCACTCCATACTTAAAGCTGATTTTATCCTGTTTTACGCCACAATATAATGAAACTTAATGGTGCTAAACCTGATTTTTAAACACATGAAACAGTCTTAAACAGTTTGATGTGGCCCAGAGTTATTCCTGAGTTAACTTATGCATTCTGAATATTCTAATAATTCACTGTGTTGAATTAGTAAGTGCTTTTTCTTGCTCTCAGACACCAGTGCCGTTTTTCCACGATGGCAAAGCTTACAGCAACTAGCATGCTAATGATTAATAGACAATAAAATGCTTTTTAAGTAGATGCAGACAACACACAGCAGATTTATTTGGACCATGAGAGCTGCTTATACAATATCTATAATACAAAAATAGCTCAAATATTTGTGAAAAAAACTAACTGGTACAGGGCCTTTATTGTGAAAAGCACTAAGAATACAGTACTAAGTATGTTAAAATATACTTTTAAATTCAGGTGCTGCTAAATACTGCTATTACTAAATACATTTTCAAATATATTACCCTAACTATAACCTAACACTGCCATGGCCTTTGACCTTGAGAGTCCAAATGTTCACCTTTCACATCTCAAATAAATGCACTCTCTCTCCCCTCTTTCATACTCGCCGCACACCCTTTTCTGCCGACACTACACTGCAGCAGCAGGACCACCAGCCTCCTTCACCTCTCCATCTTCTTTACTGCCACCCAAACCCGGTAGACTTCGCTTTTCATTTCAAACGCGCGGGGTTACACGGATTGCGTAAGTTGTTATTGCAGCACATTTGGCGTGATGTTACAATTGAGAACGACGTGTGCACCTTTATTTAGCTTGTTTACGACATGTAATTCTGTATATACGGCCTAGGTGTAACATGGGTGTAAGTGTGATGGTGAAATCGTAAACACTGCCAGTAATGTACTAAATGAAGGGCATGTAAGTTAAAGGGTCTGTACCTGATTCTGGTGTATTCTTGTCAAGTTAAAACGTTTTTACATCATGCATTGTATTGTAAAAGCTGGAAAAAATAGTCCAAAATATAATCTGTTTACATAATATTTACTCAGGTAATAGCGATCATAAAACCTACTTACAGGGCCATCTTTATTTTAGCAGGTCAGGCACATTGTTCACCAAGAATTTTAACAATTCCTTAACGTGAATTCATATTTTTGATGCATTTTTACACTGAATAACACTAAATCAGCACATAAGTAGAGTAGGTACCACAAATGAGAGCTTTTTCCCCCAAAAAACACACTTGACACCATAATAACATATTTTTAATGTGGTGCTATTTCATATTTACTCCTAGATTATGCATCAAAAGAACCAAAAAAAATGCATAAAATTTCAAACCTCAGCTTTGGTTATTCTTCTCTGTGGGATAAATGAAGTTCTCCCATTGGCTTCTGTTGGATCAATGTGCCTCAACTCAAAAAAAAAAAATGCTTGACACTATCCCAGGCAGTTGTGAAATCAGGTCCAGGCCCTTTAAACCGTCCACATTAAAGTGCATTGATATTTGTCGTCTTATTCACATGTGTAGCCTTGACCCAGTGCCGAAATACTCCCTTATGCATTATTTCCTAACAATGTAGCTAATCCATGTAGCTTTTAAATTATTGCCATGAATACTTTGCATCTGCATCAACATTCCCTGGGGGTGTGATGCTAACTGTAGGCTCTGCTCTGTCCGGGTTTACCAGACTTTAACCTGTGCTTTATTTTAATACAGTCTGACGAGAAGTGACTGATTTAGCAACTGGTACTACAACTGTGAGCTTATTTGTTCTGTTAAACAAGTCTCTCGCACATGAAAGTTTTTGTTTGCTAATGTCTGCATTGTATCACTATGGTAACCCCAAAGCATTCCACCATTAGATTAGAGAGCCTACATGTAGAACACCCCCAGCACGATGTCAAAGTATCACTATGTGTGTAAGTGTTCTATGTTTACAGTTATACTTTTTGCATAGGCCTATATATTTTTTTTTTATATAAAGGGGCACTATTTTTGGTAGGGTCTGCCTTGAGATATTATTGCTCTGCCTGGTATATTCTATTATATCTATTTTTCAATGATTCAGTTACATATGCGCCTTTCACAGAACTGACTTTAATGCCATAAGCAGCTCTCTGGGCAAAGCAATAACATCTCCATGGCACAAGCAGGTAGCAGGGGCAAGCCAACCCTCCACCGGAAAATTTATGTAGTGCTCCTTTAATATAAATTGACTTGTATTGAAATTCTCTTGTGCTATTACCTCTAACTGTAATGTTGTGTACACATTTGCCTCACTCAATCTGTGTCTTAATTTCTTCTACACGTAGCCTATATTACAGAAATATTGCACTCTGACAATCAACGTGCCAAATGACTGTGACTAGCCTATGACATGTTCTAAGTATTCTAATAAACCTCTGAGTGCTGTGAAAGTGCTGCTGTAGTGTTCCTTGAGCGTGCCTTTGTTGTGTGCTGCTTACCCTGCACATAACCTGAGCGCTGTGATGCCTCAGCAGCCCTTAAGCAGCCAGTTGTGTCCTGTGCACTTAGCACATTCACACGTGTCTGTGCCTGCTGCTCTCAGCCTGCAGGTCTCAAAATGAAACAGCCATTGCATGTGTTTGAATAGTGGTTTATGTCTTAATAATGACCCTATAGGCTACATTTTAGTAGGCTGTCAGAAGGATTCCTAGAGTGTAATGTGGAGAGCTGTCAGTCTGACGTGCATCACAACTCCATATGGTTTTGCAGTTACTTGACCTTTGAAGCAACAGTTCTCCTTAAAGTAGAATATGTTCTCAGGGCTGACCACAGGGAGGCGCCTGTCCACTCTCACATCACAATCACAGCATGAGTGACCCTCAGCCCGAGAGGACATGGGCCACAAGAGCTGAGAGCAGGACGCACTTCCATCCACACAAACAAACACTGGGCTAATGGACGAATGAGCTCAATAAATATAGTGTGTATATAAAGATGCTTCCACAGACACAGTGGACATTCTCCTTCCTCTGCTCTGTGGCTCTTTCTCGCAGCTGTTCCACGCAGCACTGCTCTGTCTGACTGGACGTGACATGTCGGTGTTATTAGTGCCGCGCCCGTGGGCACAGTGAGTGCATCCTCATGCAGCCCGCTCAAGACAGTGAATAGAAGGGAACAAGAGCGTGAGGCTGAGTGCTTGGTGCTTGGTGCTCCTGTGTGCACAGAGCAGGCTGTTAGCGGCACTGCAGAGAGCGCGCAGTCAGCTCCCTCCTCTCCTCCTCTGCAGCGCACCGCTGGCTCCGCACGGCTCTGCGCTTCCACCGCGTCTGCGTGCGCTGGACACTCCGCTCAAACAGCGTCCAGCGGGAGAAAGCCATGAAGTCCTGGCTGCTCTTTGCTCTCCTGGGCCTAGGGTAAGATCACTGTTTTATCATTAATCATAAAGAGTGTGTCTGTGAACGCTCCCCGCGTGTGAACGAGTCTCCTCACCTGTCATTCATTTTCTCCCCACAGTAGGGCCTAGACTCTTTAGCATAAACATAAATGCCCTCTTGTTGTACTTATTTGCCAAATCCTTGTTGGAAGCCGTGACCGACATGTCGAGGTGTGCTCTTTTAGCGTGCGCCAGGTCCATTGGCCGGTGTCTTTTCTCCGCAGGCTAATCTGGAGCCACACTGCGTCTGCGGGGCCAGCTCTGAGCTCCGACCGCAGCATCACACGTTAGCCAGGGCCAGGGACCAAGCACCAGGGTCCCTGGTGTGAAGCCCAATGTTGTTTCTGTTTGAAGTAACATCACAATGGAGGTTCCGTGTTTTGTTAGCTTCATGTCCTTGTGGATGTGTTCCATGTTAACACACACAGACCTGTTTAACTAAACAGCTTTTTCCCCCTTTTCCATGGAAAAAACAGGCTACTCTTTTATTACACTTGAAACCTTCTAATATAGGGAAATGAAAATGCATACATTTTTTCTATTTTCACTTTATTTTGTCGACACATACTGGAACTTCCACAGTGAGTCCTGTAACACACTCACAGCCCCGCTCAGAAGAACAGTAGAATAACTTCCAGACCAGGTGAGTCGCTGAAATGAGCAGTAAATATAAGTGACATTAGTCCAGAGGACAAGAAAACAAACTTGGACAATGGAGTGTGCAGCTCCTGTGTGGACTGGCTGCTGTGCCCACAAGGTGACACTGTGTTGTGTTTTATTAGAATTGCTTGTCCCAGCCACATTAGGAGCACAGAGCCTGCTCTCTCTTGTGTTCAGAGCTTCCACTGTTGCCCTGACATATGAGTGTGCTTTGTGCAGGGCAGCCCTTGGGTCCAGTAAACAGGAGGAGGAGGACTATGAAGATGTGCCTATTAACAAGACGTGGGTGTTATCACCTAAAGTCTATGAGAGCGACGTCACTTTGATTCTCAATAAACTTCTGCTTGGCTACGACAACAAGCTCAGGCCTGACATTGGAGGTGCTTTTTCTGCTTTTCTTATGAGTAAACTTTATTTGTGAATATGTTTAACAAGGTTGTCTGTTTTAGTGAGGCCTACAGTGATCGAAACAGCCGTGTACGTGAACAGCATTGGGCCTGTGGACCCCATCAACATGGTGAGCCTACTCTGGCACTGCACTTTGGGATTAATGAGAGATATTGCTGTCCTTGGTACTATTTTTTAGTAGCAGTCCCCATTTGATGCATGTTCACCCAGAATAGCAACTGGAGACTGGGGCAGGTACTTTCCAGCTGGACCAGAGACAAATGAAAAACCTGCCTTTAATACTAAATATTTTTCACTATTTTTAACTCTTTAAACTTTATTTAGGTTTGCAATTGATTGGCAACAAAAAATATAACAAGTTTGAATTGCTCATTACATTCATGTTTCAGTAGTTTGTGCATCAGAGATTCGGGTGCCTGCGTTGTAGCAGCCCAAGAGTTAAAGAGAAGAGGCATAATGTTGTAGTTCTAAACCAAAAGTTTATTTATCATCAGTACAGGACCCAGCACCAGGAGACACGAGCTCTCGTGACACTGTGATAGTGCTGCTTCTGCCAGTCTAGTACAGTCCAGTGTGCTTCTGTTGTAGGGAGTATTATACCTGTCATGGCGTAGATAACAGGGACTGAGTTGTTCGCGAGTGCCCTCAGAAATGGCATTTCTCTAACAGCACGGTTTACAGTTTTCTATTGCTGTATAATTCTAAAAGCTTCCTCTCTATACACATGCACATTTTAAAGGCACTTTCAGCCACTGTTGCTGAGGCGGCTTCCTCTGGCTAAATGGGAACAGGATGATTTGGGGGACTCAGCTGTTGGTGCAGTGTTTGTGAAATAGCATTACATGACATTTATTTCCATCCATTATATATTTGTTGAATAGGAGTACACCATCGACATCTTCTTCGCTCAGACGTGGTACGACAGCAGGCTCAAGTTCAACAGCACCATGAAGCTGCTCATGCTCAACAGTAACATGGTAGGCAAAATCTGGATCCCAGACACCTTCTTCAGAAACTCCCGAAAGTCTGACGCTCACTGGATCACCACCCCCAACAGACTGCTCCGCCTGTGGAGCAACGGGCGCGTCATGTACACGCTGAGGTAAGGCTCTGCTCTACACACACACACACACACACACACACACACACACACACACACCCGCACACACACACACACACACACACACACACACACCTGCACACACACACACACATAAACGCAGTGCATCTGTGTCACTGGAGGAGGTACATGTAGGCCTGTCACGGTAACTACTTTATCCACTTCAGTATTTGATAGATGGAACAGCCATTTTTGGGGTCAGTATTTATCATGGGTACTTCTTCTTGGCAGTTGTGTAAAGATTTTGGTTATTTTTGTGATTTCAGCTGTAGTGGGTTGAATAATTCAACTTGAATTAATACTCACTATAGATACCAACTAAAGTGTTTCATTCTGCTACTCATTTATTACTGTTCACAATACATTTTAACAATATTAAACTATATAGCTTTTACTGATAACAATATAATGCTGATTTATCTTCTTTATCTTCTATCTTTATCTGATTACAAGTTGTTTATGTTATTATTTGGAGCTTTGTCAATCATGAAACAGTCCTAGTGCAGCCTCTGCAGCTCAGTGAGTAAATTCTGGAGGTTTAGATCTTTCACGGGAACTTTCACAGCCTCAGTCTGCATGTTTAGGTACCAGCAACTCAGATTCAGTTGTGACTTCAGTACCTATAAAAATCAGTAAGAGTGCAGGCTGCATGCAGTTCCTTGAATGGTTATTTGTCAGTGGTATAAATTAGTTTCAGTATTATTCTGAATTGTGATATCTCACTTCTAAATGTGTTATCCTGACAGGCCTAGTTACATCTGTTGTTTGTGCAGCTTTAGTGTGCATATATATTTGTCTTTTGGATATTTTCTGCCCTTACCAAATACTCAGTTGTGTTTTGAAAAGGAAAAAACCATCTCTAAGAGCACTTTCTTTGTGTCACAATTCTGTCTTTGTCAGGTTGACTATAAATGCCGAGTGCTACCTTAAGCTGCATAACTTTCCAATGGATGAGCACTCGTGTCCCCTGGAGTTTTCGAGCTGTAGGTGCCCACATATTTTCCCTTCATGTTATTCCGTATTTTCCTGAACGCCACATTTCCGGCTCCGTTACTCTTCAGTGCACTGGCTAATCGTGCTCCCCACTCATGGTTCATATGCTTGTGACCGCCTTCTCTCGCCGACTCTTTTCCCATCGCTGCTGTAGAGAAGAGCCTCACCAACCACCGGAGTCTCTGGATGAATTGTGAACGGTCCCAGTCTGATCCGGTTGTCCGTGTCCTTGTGCCATTCCTCATCCATCATCTGGTCTTGTGCTTTGCCTCATGTCGGGTTCTTCACAGATTTTCCATTTAGAAATCCAGATAGAAAAGTGAAGTCTCAAAAATTCACACTATGAACATCACCTTTTGGTTGTTCCAAGAAATGATCACGACTAAATATTTTTTGCACCAATGTCTTAAATCACAAAGTTTAATTCAGGTTTGGATCTTCAAATAATGCAAAACTAATGGTAGATACATAAATGTGAGGTGGAAATGCCAAATATCATATTTAGAACCATTTATTTGCATAAAAGTTTATCCGACCGCTTCAGTTGGATTTTGATTTATGCGCATTTTCAAGTAAACACATTTACTGTAAAGACAATGTTTTGTCAGTTGAATTGCTGTGAGAAGAGTAGCCACAATATTTTAAAGTAACAGTAGGGATGTGGTTTAAATACTACTATGGATATTTTAAGTATCCCTTCATACCTGATATTAACTGATACCAGTGAAAGGATGAAAAATAGCACTTATTTCTTTAAAACATAGTTAACAGGACACAAGAAATCCAATACAACAGTTATGTAACTGCTATTCATCTATGAAAAGATGACAACCATTTTGTATGAATAAAAGTTCAAACATTATGAGACATTCTTGAACAAAATCAGCACGTAAAAAGTCTTAAAGGTTCAACCAGGGAACTGATACCTAATTCAGCAATTTTTTCAGTATTGGTGCTGATATTTGATACCAAAACTGGTACATCTTTACTTAAAGGTTCATTGTGCAACTTTCTGGTGGAGGGTGTTTAGAATGTTTCACGGTAGAGATTAAAGCTGTCTACTTCAAGGGAGACAACTATAGTCTACATTACAGATCAGATCTGTGGAGAGGCAACACCATTCACTGAGTGAATTATTGTATTTTTGAGCAACACTTGTAATGAAAAGATGCTGGACAGATGTATCATACCTCACAAAAGTTGCACAGTCGACCTTTAAGAGGACTGAAACTTCAAAATGACTTAAGTTACTCAAGTAAGTGTAACTCACCAAATACAGCTACTTTCTTCCCCACGTGTCATTCAGCACCAATGTGATGTTCACTGCTGTGAGTTTGATGAGACTGTAGTGCTCCGTTACATTACTAGTGATTTAATGGGGGTTGTTTACACATGAAACCATCAATATTGTGTGTTATAAACTATCAAATAAATGAAAAGCTATTACAATCTAAAGTGATATTCTCATTTGAGGAAAGCAATGAAAGATATTGAATTGTTGCTGTGTAGTGAGTGTTTCTTATAGTGCAAACAGCCCCTTATCAAATAGTTTTACCAGTGGCAGACGTGTTGTTCCTGTATAGCACGTGAGAATAATCCATTGTGTTGTGTTGGCTCCTCACTGCATGTGTGCAGATGGTTACCCCAGGAATGAGATCATGTACCGGTGGCAGAGGAGGGCCGTGGAGGTGGCAGACCAGCGTTACTGGAGGCTGTACCAGTTTGCCTTCGTGGGGCTCAGGAACACTTCAGATGTGGCTCACACACAGTCAGGTGACCAGTGCTGCATGTCACTGTTAGTTTGTATGGTTAGTGACCGGGGTTTTATTTTGTGATAATTAGGGCTGGATAAGTAATCGTAATCAAACTAAAATTGTAATTTGAGTTTGTGCAAAGGATACAATTCTTTATTTTTGTAGGCCTAAAGAAAACTTGCTCTCTACAAACATGCTCTGAAATTGTGATTCTTTATTAGTTTAGTTGTTCATATTTCAGTCTTCACTCAAATGCCCTTTAAACAGAATCCTACTATAAGTGATTTAAAAAGTGTTAAAAGTGTTCATATGTAACTCTCGCCTTTTACAATACGTCTAATCTTAAACTTGTTGGTTTGAATATGACGGATTACACCAATTTGTTGGTTTAAAATACATTGCTTAAAGGTGGACTATAACTTTTCTGATAGGGTGCCTGTTTTCTCCTTGTGTCCATAAAGATGTTGCTTTGCGTGGAAGATTTCACAGTATTAAACTCATCTATCTCCATGGAGACAAAGCAGGTGATGCCACAAGGCCAAATGACAGATCAGATTTGTAGATAGGCGATAGTAAGAATACATTTTACAGGCTACTTCTCTAGCAGTAAAACAGCTGTAATTGAATCCAAGCCCAATAGGTCAGTTTTATGCTATAGTGTGGACAGGCAAAGCTCCAGAAAAGTTAGAACACTTTGAGTAAAAAGCAGAGAGAACTACAGGGACCATGATCCTTTGCCTTGTCATTTATCATATATCTATAGGGTTGTTATTTTACACCAACCTTAAAGGTGCATTGTCTAACTTTTCTTCATGGAGATGTTATTGCTTTGTCTGAAATTAAACCTTTCTGTCTTCATGGAGACCAAACCAAAATACAGGTCAGATCTGTGGAGAGGCAACCTCGCTCACAGAATGGTCAGAATGCCTCTTTTTTGAAGTATTTCTGAGCTATAAAACCACCTGTAATTTGATAAATATGAAGCAGAGCTGTTTAATGTCACACTGTGGAACATTCTAAGCAGAGCAATGACATACATCTACGGAAAAAAGCCACGAACCAAGACGTTAATAATATATATTTAAAGTTAGCTCATATTTTGCAGTTTAAAATGTGCGTTTTCATGTCTCCAGGGGAATATGTGATCATGACCATTTTCTTTGACCTGAGCCGAAGGATGGGCTACTTCACCATCCAGACGTACATCCCCTGCAGCATGATCGTGGTGCTGTCCTGGGTTTCCTTCTGGATCAACAAGGATGCAGTCCCCGCCCGCACGTCACTCGGTCTGTGAAAAAAAACACTGTGCCATTTTGTGAATAAGTAACAAAACACATCTTTGGTTCCATGCATTTGCCCTGCCAGTTTTTATTTCGTTTGTGCACGCCCCGCAATTACAGAGATATGAACCGTACACTAGGATAAAACATGGCACATGAAAAGCCTACCATAGAAATCTAACCTGCCTCTAGCGCTTTATTTAACAATGAGCTCCTCTGAATGTAGTGATGACACGTGGACACGGCCATTACGCTCCAGTGAGCTGATATTATGTTTACAACCTCTGCAACGATTAATCGAAATAATTGCGACCGTTCGACTAAATAATCGTAATTGCAGTTTTTGATACTTATCTGAACTGTACAGACTGAAAAAAATATTCAGTAAAATGTAAAAAAATATATACAATTTCAGATATTGTGTCTCAAGCCTTCTGTTACCATTACCATTGGTACCATTTCAACCTGTATGTTATTAAAATATAAAAATATATCCATGTATAATAGAAATAATAAAAAAAATAAATAAAATAA
>JACN01016216.1:0-13448 GCA_000787155.1 Scartelaos histophorus
CCTACCAGTGATATAAAAGCATATTTGTCATGTTAACACAAACGTCACTTGTGTAATTTACCAGA
This sequence comes from Scartelaos histophorus, assembly GCA_000787155.1. Lineage (NCBI taxonomy): Eukaryota > Metazoa > Chordata > Actinopteri > Gobiiformes > Gobiidae > Scartelaos > Scartelaos histophorus. The sequence continues at coordinate 66 of JACN01016216.1, forward strand.
ACCTCTCAAGTCACGAAGCAATTCACAGCAGCCTTACTTATACTTATACGTATACTTATACTTATACTTATACTTATACTTATACTTATACTTACTTATATTTACTTATATTTACATGAGCATTGTTAAAAACTCATGTTTTACTTGAAACTCATGTGACTGTTACACAAATATAGTGAACTGGCTACACAAAAGGCAACACTCGTTTTAAAAACCTACATACACTGATTAATAGATTTGACCAACACATAAAACATGTGGCTCTCGTTGTTGGGAAATCGCGTTCTGGACGCAAACATTTGTCACTTTTCTGTGCCTCATTAGTTCTTTATGGAGTTTGCGCACGAAACTGACACACGACATGAGGGAAGCATCCTGCACTGCGCCGATTACCAACTTTCTGCAGGTCCCTGCGTGGAATCGTGAAACAAACACTGACTTTGCTTAACTCATGAGTCCTGCTGTCATAAAGTACTTCATAAAGTACTTCATAAAGTACTTACTCTGCTGATCCTCCGGCCGCTGGAGCCTCTTCCAGCGCAGCGCAGCTCGGATACGCGGCGCGCTGCGTCCGGACTTGTTGCGGACTGAGCAGCTAAAGGAGCCAAAGCACCGGGGCCATTTGTTCTTTCTTTACATTTCCGGAAACTCAGGATAAACGCACCTGTGACCCAACTTCCATAATCCTGCACTGACACAGATCTATGCGCAGAGAGGAGAGTTCAGTCTCACACGAACCCCGAGCAGCGGCGGAGCTGCGCGTCCTGCTGAGGCTGGAGAGGGTGGAGCTCCGGCTCTGCTATGTGGCGCACACCCGGGAGGGAAACAGCGGCTTTATTATTGTTTTTAGTGGAACTGGAACTGGAACTAGCACAATGTTTTTGGTCTGAGAAAAGTCTCACTTTTACCCTGATGGAACAAACAGAGTTTTCACCTGGACTTGGTCATTATAAAAGCAGCCACACTTGTTACGACAGAACTACACACGTAGTGGGTCTATTTTTAAAAATAATACAAACTTTGAATAATAAAAAACCTGTTTCACGAGGACTGGTCACAGCCTTTTGCGTTAAATAGTCAAAATACAACTGAAGCTAAACTAAAGCCTGCCCCAGGGCACTGAAGGGGTTAAGCTGGTTCAGGGGCCTCAGCAGAAACTCGCGGAGCCTCAGCCTGACCCGGAGACCTCTGCATTTACCAGAGACGAGTGAGAAGGGAAGAGTGAGAAGGGAAGAGTGAGAAGGGAAGAGTGTAAAGGGAAGAGTCAGCAGAAACTCGCGGAGCCTCAGCCTGACCCGGAGACCTCTGCATTTACCAGAGACGAGTGAGAAGGGAAGAGTGAGAAGGGAAGAGTGAGAAGGGAAGAGTGTAAAGGGAAGAGGAGCGGTTTGTGTTTCTGTTGGACGACCTCCTGGGGTGAGTCTCACACGGAGCTGCGGGGCCTGAGCTACATGTGATGTGTGATGTTCAGTGTGATGTGCAGTGTGATGTGCAGTGTGATGTGCAGTGTGATGTTCAGTGTGATGTTCAGTGTGATGTTCAGTGTGATGTTCAGTGTGCAGTGTAATGCATATTTGCTTCATTCACATAGAAAAAAGTGCTCGGTAACGTTTCGACTTATTGAATGTTTCCATAATAAAAGTGTAAATCAAATAACAGGAATCTTCTCGTGAGGATGTTGTGATGTTGTCGTTTTTTGTGCTTTTCTCTTCTGTTTTTCCCAAACTGCAGCCTCATGTCAGAGCTGCCAGATCCTCTTCACTTCACTCTCCCCTCCCACCCTGAGGCTGTCCTCAGCAGAATGGACACTCTGAGGGAGCAGAGGCTCTTCTGTGACGTCACCCTCCTGCTGGGGGGCCCCACGGGGCCCGTCTCTTTTCATGGTCACAAAGTGGTGCTGGCTGCAGCTTCAGACTTTCTCCGGGACCAGTTCATCCTTCACGAGGGTCGGGCTGAGCTGCCGGTCAGTGTGGTGACCGATGTTGAAGTGGGGAGAAGGTTGTTGGTGTCCTGCTACACTGGACTCTTAGAGGTGACTCCAGGAGACAGATATGAGCAAAATGATTCACCAGTTTCCCCCAGTGCTGCTCTTGGGCAAAACACCTTTTTGTCTCTGTGTGTTTTGGAGGAGGCAGAGGCCACATGAGTCTGTAACAGTTTTATTCATTCTTAGGCTGTGTTATTAGTAATTATACAAATCACTACATTTATCGCTCCAATCAATTACAAAAAAATTGTCTAACAGAAAAAAAAATCCCTTTCTGCATTTCAGAGCTTGGAGCAAACTTCCAGTTTACAGAACATAAAGATGACGTCTCTGCAAGTTCTGATACAAAATAATAGTTTAAAGTATCAGCATTTCTACTGATGATTTTCTCCACAAACACACGGCCCTGTTCAAACCTGGATTCTATATTTCGATACTTTAATCATCAGTGCATGTGTTCTGACACTTTTACCTACTACAGTCACATTCTTTAATATGTTCTCACTTTATTTATCTGATATTTCTATGTTTAGGTCCCTGGTGGTGAGCTGGTGACATATCTGACAGCGGCCAGCGCTCTGCAGATCCACTCTGTGGTGGAGCTGTGCACTCAGGCCATTTCCCTTCAGTTAAGCTCCACCCTGGAGAAGTCCTCAAAGGCGGAGGAAATGCCACAGATCCAAGAGCTCAACAACAGTGTGAAGCAGGTAGAGAAAACTACTCAACAACAAATGGAAGAAGAGGATAAGAAAAACCAAGACCAGGAATATGGAAGTAACATAACGACCAGTGACCTTCCCCATTATGTGGAACAACACAGTGCTGAAAATCACATCACTACATTTGGAGACAAAGAAGGTCCAGATAATGAAGGAAAAGATGATGGGAAAAGTGAACTGAATAACACAATAGAACAACCTCTGGGACAACTTGAGTTTGCTGTTTCTAAGGATGTGCCCAAGCAGACGACAGGAGAAAGCAGAGACACGGTGGACAACCTGCTCCCAAAGTCCTTCCTGTGCCAACAGTGTGACTCCGTGTTTGAGCACATGGACAAGTACGTCCTGCACATGAAGCAGCAGCACTTTTACCAGTGCTTAGTGTGTGAGAAGAGCTTTCCCCACGTGACCTCCTTGTCTCATCATGTACGAGCCCACGCCCCCGCCAAGCCCTACACATGTCCACTGTGTCACTGCACTTTCCCCGACAGGACGTGTCTGCAGCACCACATCAGCCTCCACACAGGCCACAGGCCAAACAAGTGCAACAGGGCAAAGGTCTGAGGCGCCACCTACAGGACGCTCACGGGAAATACAGTTTGGAAAATGTGCTTGAAGAGGCTGATTGTTAAACCTCCAAAAGCATTTTATTGATTTGCCAGTTGAACAGTGAACAGAAGCATGTTCTGCCAGACTGTGTATTTACTGCTTTGGTCACAGTTATGTATGTGCAGCCCGTGACAACAAAATCATTATAAAGTTAATAAAATGTTTTGAGAAATCTCATGCCATTATATTTATTATTTTTGCTTTATTTAACTTCCATAATAATAATAATAATAATAATCATAATAATCATAATAATCATAATAATCATAATAATCATAATAATCATAAGAATCATAATAATCATAATCATAGTCATAATAAACACACAGAAATGCAGATGTTCATCTCTTTTTCTTGGGGCTCCTCAGTGTCTGACGTGACCAGAGGAGCACTTCACTGAACACACCTGAGTAAGTGAGTGGTGTTTTCTGTGATATTTCTGAGAGCTCGTCCATGCGACGCTTCCCCCAAACCTCACTTCTCTCCTTCTGGCCTAGAAACGTCATCACGACTCAGAGACTAGAGCATGTTTAGGAAACCACAGTGAAAGGAGGAGTCAGCCAATGTCTAACCATCATTAACAAGACATGGTGCAATATCATTGTCCTGTGCCAAAAGTGACAGTCCAATAATCAGTGATTAGAGCTTTATACACACTGCTTATTGTTAATGTGACGTAACGGTTCTCAGGGATAAAGTTACATTTCTGTTTCTCTGAAACCACATTCTTCAAATTCAAAAGATTGAATCAGATTTGATGCTTCGTACATAATTCGCCACAGCCTTATGTTTTATTAGAAGTGTCTGGTGCCGCCTGCAGTCTCCACTACTGCAGGATCTAAGCCTATAAAATAAGTCAATCAAATGGTTGGAGTTAATTATCTAAATGGCAAACTGAAAACAACATGGCCTTTGTTTCAGCTGATAATCCCATATCTCACTCAGTGGAGTGAGTGGGAGGCACTTGAAATGACTAATACACTGGAATAACTTTTCAGTCTGATGAGTCCATAAAGAGTTTGGAAAGCAGCAGGAGCCACTTCACCAGGTGGACGGCTCCTAATGACCTTTGTATTTGATAAACCGAACAGCCTCTTGTTTTATTGATGCTGCTGGTTTCAGATGGAATTACAACTTTCTACTGGGCAATAATATTTAATACAAATGGGGGTCAGCAAAGCTGCAATATATATTTTTGTCGTTATATATATTTATATATATATTTGTGTGTTTACAGTGATGAAGCTGATATCACAGTGTCTGCTTCACTGACGAGTACTTCTGTATTTTATATCAGACAACACAATCATTCGATCTGATTTCTACTGTTTGAATTTGTGCAGAGACAAAATAAATCTCAAAAACACCTGAGGACAAGTAGCGTAAACTGGGAGATAAGACTGGAAGATATTTCAGACAATTCATGACAATCATCCAGGAGTCAAATGTGTGGATTTTTGTTGTGCACATGAGCAGTCACACATACATATTGTTAATATGTTAGGGTCAAGGATTTGAACCTTTTTACAAGAACTTTTCCTCTATTTAAATAACACCTGTTGTGGACACCACTATTAGGCTACTACTGTTTCTACTACTACTACTACTACTACTACTACTACTACTACTACTACTACTACTACTACTACTGTTTCTACTACTACTACTACTACTACTACTACTACTACTACTACTACTACTACTACTACTACTGATTCTACTACTACTACTACTACTACTACTACTACTACTACTACTACTACTACTACTACAACCACAACTATTACTACTACTAGGTTACTACTACTAAGGTACTACTAGGCCCACTCCTACTCCCAGGTTCTCTTAAAGGCTGGTGGTGCTCTGGGGCTGCTGAGCCACTTCACTGTCGAAGGTCTGAGGCTCAGTGCAGCCTGAGCCTGAGTTTGCTGTAAATGCAGCAGTGAAATAAGTGAAATAAGTGATATAAGTGATAGAAGTGATATAAGTGAGGCTGTAGAGGCGGCTCTCTGTGCGCGCCTGACGCACGCACTTCTCCGGCGCTTTCCTCCAGCGCCGCTCGGTCTGTTCCTTTAAACCGAGCAGCCCACGCCTCGAAAAGCGGATCGTTCCGGCCTGGCCTCTGTGCATCTTTTATCCTTGCTCAACACATTAAAATAGTGCCCGTGTGCGCTTCCAGAAACATTACGCTCGCAGTTCGTAAATGAAAAGCTCCCACGCTCGCCACAGTTGATGATGTGTTGCATTTTAGCGCAGGAGTCGCGTGAAATGGTGTTTTCATCATAATGTGCAGAGACGCAGCACCGGCTCCATCACTGGCGGAGCGATACACGCGTCTCTCATCCTGGTTTGTCGAGAGGAGGGTGTGTGGCTCGCTCTACCTGCACGTACTGAGAGGAAGGGGGGTGACTGTTCATTTGGACCGAAAGGACCTGTCTGCCGCACTGAAATGTGCTGCTGTCTCCTTTTAACATCGATGATTATGCCCAGGCTCTGGCTGCACTGGAGACTTTACCACTGATCATCCCCTTTGCCTAATTTGGATGGGCACTCGTGGATGACTGTGAATATGTTTATTCTGGTTCTCCAGTGGAGAGCGTGAGGTAAGTCACTTCTTGAGACGATATGTAATAAATATGTTCACTGCTTACAAATGTGATTTAATATATGTTGAAATGTGCAGATATCCGATATGAAGCCTCCAGTGCGCATGTTTAAAAGCACGAACCTGCTGCAGTTCTGTTGGGAACTGTTCTTTGCAACTGGTGTTTACTGTGTGATATGAAATAAACAGCTCGTTGCATTTAAATTGGTCGCATGGATTTGGGTTGAAGTACAAATGCTTTGGGAGCAGAAGTGCAGCTGGAGCTGCCACAGCCTGTGCGCAGGTGTCATGTTTTAATAACCACAGCTCTGGGTAATAAAGTTGAATATAAAGTTTGCAGCAGCAGCAGTGGTTTAGTTACTGAATAACCAGGAGACCAGGAAATATGATCTTCTCCTAAGATCCGAGGCAGAATCAAACTAGTGCTTGAGATTACATAAGTGATGTTTGTGCTGCTCCTCTTTCTGCAGACACATTACAACAGCAGTGTTAAAATACTCGGGGCCTTCAGGCCTGGTGCAGCTTGTGTGACTGCCCTGCCTCCCATTGGCCCCATGCACACTCACAGATGACAGAACTTATGAATAAGTCATCTAAGGCCCATATACTCAGCCATTATGCTCAAAAGTACCACCATGGGGGAAGGAGAAGTTGCAGGGCACAGCAGTGATGGAGTGAATGTGTTAAGTGTAACATTCGTGTCAAAATGAAACAGTCACTACACTAAAGACACCTCCTGTGTGAGGCTCCACTTTCACTTTCTGTTCACGACGCATTTTGTGGTTTGAGTTGTTGTTTTTTATAGGCATAGTATTTCATTCAGTGTCAAACAGCTGGGCTAAGAGGCCTTGAAAGCCTTTAATACTGCAGAGCCAATAAGTGTTAATCAGTAATGGAGCATGGAGCTTTTAACAGCTCACTGGATGCTCAGTTGTAACTCTAAATGCAGCACAATGGGTGTAATGACAATGGCAGGAATGTTCATAAAAGAAAACTGAATATCTCACAGAAATTATGGCAAACCTTTTTTTACCCTTTTTCCTCAGATAAGGAACTGCAAACTAATGTATTTATAGTATAGACCAGTTATGTAGCATTTACCTAACCGTGATCTAAAATGGTGCAATTATCTGATTTTCTGGTCCCCACAAAACAAGGTCCTCATGAAGTGACAAAGTACAAACTCTAGTCTTCCAAATGTAATGACTAGTCACCCACACACATGTGTGTGTCCAGCAGCTTTCAACCAATTTGTTTCCCATTTCAACAAGAGGAATCTGGCCACAGATGAGGGTGTGGGCCCCTGTGCTCAGGCTCCACTGGTGCCTCTGTCTGTAAAATGGAATTGAAAAGCCAAAGATAAACTTTAAACATTGAAAATGATGCATAATGTGCAGTTATGTGATCTTATCCTGACGCGAGGAGCACTGGAGGATTCAAACATACTGACTCTATGAAGCACAGGGAGGTCAGCACCAGGCGCCCTTCATTTGTGCGATCTTATACATTTGTGCGATCCTGTACATTTGTGCGATCCTGTACATTTGTGCGATCCTGTACATTTGTGCGATCCTGTACATTTGTGCGATCCTATACTGTCCTTTTGTTGTGCTGCCCATTTTGTATTTTATAAGCAGGGTTTGAGGTCATGGCCTTTATATCAGTCACGTGGTGCCGTCTTGTCTTTGGTCAAATGTTCTTCTGTGAAACAGCCAGGGAGGACTATGGCAATTAATAAGACAAAATAAAAGAGTCAGTAAGAAAACCCAGCCCTACAATCTCAATCCTTGTCTCTATTTTGGCAAAAGCGAAAGAAAAGTCCAAGCGCCCTCTCTCTTCCTGGAGCTGAGGCCAGCCCAGGACTCCCTGTCCTGAGGCAGAGCCAACTGTTGGCTGTAAAGTCACAATGGACTTGTCATCCTCCTCTCAGTGAAGTGGGAGGTTCACCAAATCGCCTCTGTCATGGTGCCTTCTTTCACTTCTTTAGAGGCTTTAGAGACTCGCATCTTTAGACACATTTCAATGATTTTCTCTATAACAACGTGTACTTCAGGTGAAAGTCTGAGAGTCCAACATTCCAAACCTATTTCAAATCCTGATGACTTTGTAATAACAAAACCTCCCATAACAAAAGAGAAGCTGATGAGGAAATTTCAGTTTTCCTCGTGTCACAAGACTTGAATCACTCGTGTGGGGGGCTGCTGTGTGCACACACAGTGTGCACACTGTGTGTGCACACTGTGTGCACACGTGGGCTGCCTCTGTTTGGGAATAAAAACAGAATCGGGACGATTTAGGACAATGAGATGTCAGTATTTATGTGATATGTCCAGGTTTAAGGTTTGGTTATGTTCTGTATACTCAGTGTTTATTCTCTGTAACTAAATCACTTTCATAATTTCTTTTATATCAGTGACTAAATATGCCCCGTCTTCACTTTTAGATTAAACCTACATTATAGTTTGATAAATGGAGATAATAGTGGCCTACTCAAAAGACAGTTGCAGTATTTATTTAACACTACTAAGCTACCATTACCCAGCTAAATAGGTCTAATTGAATTTTGTTCATAATGACTAAATTGGCATTGCAACAGTTTGCAGCATTTCCATGCAGTAATGGCACATTATGTTGTTAAAGTCTAATAGCCTAGAGCAGGAGGGCAGACTTCTGGAGCCCCTCTTTAAGTCTTGTTGAAAACAGGATGTAGCAGTTGCTCCGAGCCTGAACAGGTGGCTGTCAGCAGGACTGGAGATTCTGATTTAAGCCTAACACTTGTGCTCTTCACTCCATTATTCCATCCACATGAGATCTCAAGACTTTGTCGGACTAAACAACAGAGTTCATCTGGAACTTTAGAAATAATAATACTTTTACTGGTCTGCACAGTGCTCTGATAAGTCATTATATTTGGGATTCACATGGAAGGAAACATGAGGCACGGTCAGTGTGGAGCCGTCCATGAGGCTGATTTGGAAACCAACAACAAAAGGTGTGTACAAAACTGAGAAAATGGAGTTCCCTGTTTACATCAAATGTGAACAAGAACTGTGAAGAAATGTGTATGTTGCTGTCTAAAATTATGGAAAAAACCCTGTAATAGCTAATCAAAAATATTATAAAATATAAAACCAGTGATGAGATAATGTGAGAAGCTTATGGCTGGAAACCCCACGTGTGCAGACGGCAGCACATTATCTGTATTATCTGCACTAATCTGATTCTCTGCTACGTTGAATGTTCAGTTTTCAAAACAATTTCGTAAAAGTTCAAGGTTTGTGGTTAACACCTTTGGTCTTCAGGAACAGATGTGTCCTTTCATATTGAATTTACTATGAAATATTCTGTCTGTCACGTAAATGTGACATTTAATCATAATCTATTTATACTTTGTAGGTTTAATATGTATAAATGTGCATTTTAGTTAATACATTTCAAAAGTGAAACAGATATATTTAGTTTCATTACACAGTTAAACATTCCCCTATCAAATCACTGCTTTCTTGAAATGTAGAAAATTAAGAAAACAGAAACATGTCTCAAATCTCACATTATTAATGCTCCTCACATTTTGTTGCCAGCACCAGTGAAATAAGTTACTTGTTATGTCTATATCCTTTTTATGTTAAGTGCAAGTCATGTGAAACTGCTGCAAACCAATTTCCCAAGATACAAAAGTCTATTCTACTGTGAATGCTCTGACTGCTCAGCCCCATATGCACCATATGACCCTCGTATTAGACAATCCAATGTGAACTCAACCCTCCTTTAGTTCACTGAAAACACTCTGCATGTCGTGTGTGGAATGTCAAACTCATATTTATACTCACATGTCTAATAATGTACATAACTACAACCCGCTTGTTTAGGACATTTATTGGGCAGTGATGATCATGAGGCACTGATTTAGAAAACAAACAGAATAAAACACTGACTTCCACCTCATAGAATTTTATGAGACACCAATGTTTTCTGTAATATTAACAATATACAGTTTTTTTTATATATATTTCATATATTTCAAAATGCTAGATTTAAATGATCTTTATCTGTGTTTAACTTTTGCAGTTAATTTAGAAAAAAAAAGTATTATCCAGCATACAGCTTAGGGACCTACTGGTCCAGCTTTTTCTGGCCAAATATCAATACTCCAGTTTTAAGTATCTGTTGATACTTGATATCAGCCGATACTAGGACAGACACTAAGAATGAGATTCATTTCCTTTAATCACAAATGGTAAGAAATATCCAAGTGTGCTTTTATTTTAAAAATCATCTAAACTATTGAACAGCTTTGAAAAATTATATTTTCAATATAAGGAACTGATACCAGATCCATCAAAATCCGATTTCCGATGCCAGTATCGTATTGGTGCATCCCTAACAGCTGCTGCATACACTGACAGAACATTATTCATGCATTTCCAAACTTGTGTGTGTTTTTCCTGTGCACAGGAGCTTGCAGGGCTGTGGTCAGACCTGGGCTGGACATGACACTGCTCTGAGGTGGCTGCCTGCTCCTGTGGTGACAGGATGCCTGTGCAGGCGGCTCAGTGGACAGAGTTTCTGTCCTGTCCCATATGCTACAATGAGTTTGATAGCAGTGGTCACCAGCCCATCAGCCTGGGCTGCTCCCATACAGTGTGTAAGACCTGCTTACACAAGCTGCACCGTAAGGCCTGTCCCTTTGACCAGACCCCCATCAGCACTGACATCGACCTGCTGCCCGTCAACTGTGCCCTGCTGCAGCTGGTGGGAGCTCCGGTGAGGACACCCTGCTCAGAGTTACACACCTGCAGTCACACGTCAGATGTTCAATTCAATTCCATTTATTTTTTATAGCCCAAAATCACAACAACAGTTATCTCGGTGGGCTTCACAAAATTTTTCATTTAGCAAACAGACAACATGTTCGTGCATTACAGCCCAGAAATTATTTGTTGATCATTGATCATTTTCAATTTAATTATGGATTTATATTATGCAACTCCTGAAAGGAGAAACCTTATGACATATACAGCGGCCATATAGGTCAAAACAACATGTACATGTTTTAAAAAGTGTTCATACACTTTAGTGAAACATCATGTGGTTATAAAGGACCAGTATCATTTTACAGATTATATGAGCAGCAAAATGATATTTGGTTATGGCCCTATGTGTGTGCACCAGGCACCAGAGGGACGACCATTAAGCCTGAGCAGCGCTGCAGAAGTGGGGCACTATGAGGTGTGCAGTGAATGTGTGGAGGAGCTGGCACTCTACCTAAAACCTATTGCTGGGGTCAAAGGTAATCCCAGAAAAGGTTCCACTTTACAGTTTGCTTTTAACTTGACATCATTGCTAAACTATTAGATTTCAGATGTTTTGGCAGTTTAAACTCTTTGAATGTATGTACTTTTACTACATAATTAGTTTAACAAAACCTGCTAAACATAATACACAAAATGCTTTTGATGGTAAATCCTGTTAACTGTAGGTGTTGCGAGCCCGAGCGTCCTGAGTCGGCCCATGCAGAGGAAGCTGGTGACTCTAGTGAACTGTCAGCTGGTGGAGGAGGAGGGCCGGGTACGAGCGGTGAGGGCGGGCCGCTCTCTGGGAGAACGCACCGTCACAGAGCTGATCCTGCAGCACCAGAACCCCCAGCAGCTCTCTGCAAACCTGTGGGCTGCTGTCAGGGCACGGGGCTGCCAGTTCCTTGGACCGGGTAAGACCAGCATCCTCATCCTAGTCATTACTAAATAATGATGAAGAAAAATATCAAGGGCCTTTGGTATGAAGACAGATATACTGCCTGACACAGTCCACTCATTCTCTTTATCTTGTCCTTAGTTTGTATAGGAAGTGTGCATAATTGAACCTGGTGGTCTGTGTTACTAAATCATGACATTACCAACAGTATCTCATATTCTAATTTCTGTCTTATAGACAGAGCTACAGTCATTCTTTTCATAGTGGTGTGGATGACAGTTTGATTGTTTCCAGTGCTCATTCAGACGGCTCGTGCTGCAGCTGATGTCCTGTGATGATTACTCATAGGGCAGATTCTGACTGAGAAAACATTTCTCATCATGATAAAACTATGAGTTCATTTCAAGTCTGAGGACATCTGCTTTTGCCACTATATTTGTTTTCTGTAAATTAGGGGAAGTAAAGTAAGTCAATTGTCTTTCACCTACGCTTGATGGCAGCTATGCAGGAGGATGCCCTGAAACTGGTTCTGTTGGCCCTAGAGGACGGCTCAGCTCTTTCCAGGAAGGTCTTGGTTTTGTTTGTGGTGCAGAAGCTGGAGGCTCGCTTTCCACAAGCCTCGAAAACCAGCATCGGACATGTGGTTCAGCTGCTCTACAGAGCTTCATGTTTCAAGGTAAAAAGTGTTTAATATAACATAAAAAATGTCCTTTGTTATTTAATTATGTTGATGAGCATAATAATCTGAATTGAAAAATGTGAGTAAATATTTATCTATATGTGGTGCATATTGTATCAAATTAGTCCCTGACAGAAAAAAGACAAAACAAAACAAAAAGAACAAAAAAGCAAGTGGTAATTTAGTTAGAATAGTACTAATAGTACTGTAAGTCTATTAGTTCTCCTGATAGTCGCTGTGTGCATGTGTGTGCATGTGTGTGAGTATGTGTATTTCTGGAACAAGTTAACTGACAGCAGTGTGTGTGGTATTGCGAGAAATGCCAGGTATCCACCAGTGATGTAACGGCAAGGCTAAATTTGCTCTGGTCATTTTAGACAGATGGACGGTCAGAGCAGCTGAGAAACGCTAAAGACATGTTCACTTAACCATTACTTAAGTATTAGTCTACTCAGCTGAACGGGAGGGTTTTTTATAAGGCTTTTGCAGTGATTCAAATTTGGACAGCACAAATTTACTTAATAGAAACAGAATGTCATTGGTACATGCCATTTAAACATGAGTTATATTAGCATCTGTTAATAGGAGAGACTTCTCACTCTATGTCAAGCAGAGATTGGAAAATCCTACAGATTTCCTCCAATCAAAATTTGTAGTTGTAATTAACTTTGTGGTTCAATTTTAATCTTGTATTTGAGTTTAAACACAACTGAATGGACAACTCAATGGAAATAATTTTATTCAAATAATAAAGTGCATAACAATGGCCAATGTTGCTCCAGTGGGATAATTAAAGAGGCATCTTGGTGTCACAAGAGTGTGTCCCACCTAAACACTAATCTCTATTTCTTAACTTTCAGGTGACTAAGCGAGATGAAGACTCGTCTCTGATGCAGCTGAAGGAAGAGTTTCGAACTTACGAGGCGCTCAGGAGAGAACATGATGCCCAAATAGTCCATATTGCCATGGAAGCAGGCCTACGCATTTCACCTGAGCAGTGGTCTTCACTGTTGTATGGAGATCTGGTTCACAAATCACACATGCAATCCATTATTGACAAGGTGCAGTATTTTGTATGAAAGAGTACTATAAG
>JACN01085897.1:0-15067 GCA_000787155.1 Scartelaos histophorus
TACAAAAATAAATTTAATTGAATTGACATAGAGAGTGACAGTTAATACTAGAAGTCAATATACTCACTTTGAACACTTGGAGGTAGATACAGGATTTTACATGTGTTACTTTGTTCGTATCGTATCCATTACCAAATTATCCTTTAACTTGGTAAAGGTTGTAGTTTATGCTGGATGCCCACCAAACACAACACTTTGAAATGAATCCATTTGTTTGGACTGTCTCTAAAGGTAAACTGGATTAAAACTTGAGTTCATTTGCAAAAACAGATTAGGGCAATTAGAAAAAGTCATTAGAGGCTCGCAGTTTACTCTTTGTATAGTGCTGTTTTCAAAAGCCAAATGTATTTCACTGCAGTCAAAATATTACAACTTCTCTCCTGTATTCGCGTAGAAGATGGTAACAAAAAGATAAATAGTTTTTGCTCATTTGTTAAAACGAAGATATCTGTCATTGCATTTGAACTCCTCTAACTTCTATCTTTCTTGTAATTGATGAAAAACTGCAACCTAACAAAGTAAACCAAGTTATTTTTTATGTTTTTTTTTGTGCTTAAACTTGGCATATTTACACTACCCACTCAGGCAGTGAAACATTTTGAAGGAAAGAGAATAAATGGGCCATAAATTGGAAAGAAAATGCCTAAAATCAGCGTTCACGTGCAGGTAAAAACTGTCTATTGTCTGTGCGCAAAAACAGGTCCTTTTTTGTTCCATTACTGTTTCCATCGCAGTCCTGCTCCATGTGTCTTGGCAGAAAGGGACCTCAGGTGGTGCTGTTGTCCTGACAACCAATAAGGGGCGCATCGCAGTGAGAGGCCGAATAATCTGAGAGGAGAGAGAGGTGCTGCTGAGAGCGTGTGGCTGTGCGGAGCGAGGAGGGGGGGCGATTTTCCCAGAGTCTGAACAGAAGCCTGCCTCTCTCCCCATCGCCGCTTACTGGCTGTGCGCGCATCACATCGCCGAATCTGTAGATTTTAGTCCTCCACAAACTCCGCTGTCGAGTTTGAAATCGGAACTGTTGCTTTTGGATTGCGTTCAGGACAGCTCTTACCACTTTTTTTTTCTCCTCATCTCCATCTTTGTACCGTTTGGGATTTATTCATCGCTTCACGAAACACGCGCGCGTACCAGAAGATGCAAGTCGGACGCAAACCGTGTTGGAGGCAGTTGCAGGCTTCTTTTTTCAGACTGCTGTGTCTTATTCCAACAGGATTCCCCGTCCGAAGTGTGGATATGCAGCGGACCACGGACAACATCACCATCCGCCAGGGCGACACGGCGATCATAAGGTAAGTCCCGCTCCTCTCTTCTAACTTTCCTCTCGTGTCTCTTGCCTGTTCGGATGCACAGCTGCGAAATACACTCTCCTCCTCATGAGCTGGAGTCTGCCAGGTGCACCTCACGTTACTACCACACGCATTATAAACCACAACTTGCATTTAAATCAAGCTGCTGTTTCTAAACTGCGTGCATTTTACGCGTTTGAACTTCCATCACTTCGCTGCTTGTGCCACTCGTGTTGCGTGGAGTTCAGACCACACCATCTGGCACCGAAAGTATTTTAACATAGCACAGGTCTCGCTCTCTCTCCCATCCATCCACGCATCTTGTTAAAATGATTCCCAGGCACAGCGCATCCCCTTGTTTGCTTGCGTTACTCGTGCGAAGTGCGTCACTGTGTCCGAACACGCGTGGATAATCATGCGCGACGAGTGGCGACTCAGATAAGCGGATGATACGAGGGCAGAGGATGGAGCCCGGGCGAGTTTTAGATTTGTGAAGCGTAGATGCGCGTTTATTCGGCGCATCCATCACGACCACAGACCGGTGCGTAAAGTACGATCGTGCGCGTATAGCTGTCCCATAGGCGGCCAACTTCGCTGCAAACACATGAATATAATACGAAACTCAGGCTTGTTTACGCGCAGTCCGTAAGCCTGCAACCCCCTTAATCACCTCCTTGACAATGCAAGCTGTCAACTCGGTGGTATTGTGATAGTGTTGGGCAGATGTCACTGACCACGTGATCGGCAGGCCATGTGTTTGTGGCAATAAATGCAAAAGCAGCAGTTAGATTTATTAAAGGGGCACTGTGTAACTTTTTGTTTGGGCTTCTGTCACCTGCTTCTATGGATTTGTCACTGTTCTGCCTGAAATGTTGCAAAGTATAACATTAAACATTCAATTCCATTTGGTTTTCTAGCTCAACAATGCTTAGAAAAACATGCATTCTGATGGTGAGCTTGGTCGCCTCTCCACAGATCTCACCTGTAACTTGGTCTTTTTTGGTCTCCATGAAGATAGAAAGGTTTGATACCATACTGCGAAACATTAGCTTTAGCATTAGACAGACCCTCCACCAGAAAAGTTACGCAATCCACCTTTAATCTATCATTTTATTTCTTTATCAGCGCCATTTAATTCCCCTTCCCTTTTCTGTCCGCTCTAAAGTGTAAGTAGGACTAGTGCACAGTATAATGGAAAGACACATGCACTCAATCACATAGATTTTTCTACCCCTCTCATATTTTATGTGCCCCTCAGAGTAGCCGCTGTATTTACTGTAGTGTGTATCTGTAGCTAATAAGAGCCTGAGTATAAAGGGAGTTAGCGTCTAGACCAAACCTGAACATTACATTGTCCCTGTGGCTGTCAGACTTATTGACCCTGTCTGTGTGATGTGAGGTTAATGGAAAGTCTAATTTGGGCTATAAATAATGTTGTTTTTCTATAGCTAAGCCATCTGTGGACTAAGATCAGCAAATAAGGGTTATGCAGCTTCAAAATGAGAAAAAAAATGAATTTAAAATGTAATCATTAACACAAATCAAGCATTTTTCTTTGACGTGCGCTAATTTAAAGTCTTGGGTGTGGTCTAATCTTTATTTAGTCCTTTATTTAATCACGTCTTACCTTATTTATTTAGTCAGTAGTAAAGAAGATTGAATTATGTGGGTTTTTTTTGTTTAGTTTGGCAACCCTTTTAGTGCTTCTCCAATTATTTAGTCAGGTACATTTATCCAAATATCCGTGACAGTCTTTAATTTTGTGACCTATGAAAAGTAGAATTGCAAACCCCTGGTGCTCTGAAGCCCCCCCAAAGCCTTCTCCAGAGCTGTATTCTGTATTCTCACACAGATAGACCACTTTAACAGATGCTCTTCGCCAACAGGTGCCATTCAGCTGATCACATTAGCCCATCGAGCCGTATAGTGTTGAACTCTCCTGGGTCACTGTTATTTGTTTCACTTTCCAAATCCAATAGTGTACATCTATGCTATATTCAGACGCTTAGTCACACTCAACCTGACTTCCTTCAAACCTCATGACCCCTCTGCATTAAGCCTAGGCCATGTTTGAGCTCTACTTACATGCACATCAGAGAAGTCCAAGAATAGACAGAGATAATTCACTGTATGGATGTTATTGACCTGAGTAATAATTTCGTGATCCTACATGTTTATTGTAGAGATATATGTTCATAGTATTTTCAACATCCTTTATACACTTTATTTCTTAAGTTAAAGTTAAAATCAAACTTCAGAACTGTCTCTCCAGAGAAAAAAGTGCCATACTGTGGGAATTTACAGCCAAATGAACAACATTTTCCAGGAGGAGGCCCCTTTTTCAGGTCATATAAGGGTCAGATTTATGGAGAGTCATAATGCATGTTTTTTCAGTGCAAGAAAATCAAATCAAAATGTATTGTGGTTTGTTTTAATAGCGTTAAACATTCTTCAAGTTAGTTAAATTAAAAATATACTTCTATGAAAACTGTGGTACATGAGCAATAATGAGGAGGCGCTGTGAAAAACAAAATGGTCCATATCATGTGCTTACTCACGCATTTAATCCTCACAGACACACATTGAGGTTAAGAGTTAAGGAGGTTAAAATGTCACATTACAATGCAAAGGGGGCCCAGCTGCCAACGTCATCTGCCAAATATTATGTTCAATCCTGAATCCTGAATATCCATTTAAATATTTTTAGACCAAATGCTTTTTTGTGCAAACTATTATGTAAATTAATATATGAATCAGCCATTTTGTATATAAATGGATACAGCTAACCCACTATCCACCGTGTTCCAAATCAGAAGTGAGCATGGATGCGCTTCTCAGCTCCAATTCACTTTACTCTTTAACTTCAGCACGTCATTTTACTCTTAAAATGTTCATATTAACTCGTTCTACATGATTCTGGTATTACCGCTATTTTGTCCTTGATTAATATCCTATTCCTAATACAAAAAAAACCCTGCAAATTCGCTTCTATAACCACTAGCCTTGTGAGCTCCCATAGCCCTTTTCTATCTACAGTATTGAATCCACATAACGGTGTAATAATCCAACATTACCAGAGAAATGCATATTTGTACTATAAGGTCATTTCAGGCTCCGGCTCATCTTACAAATGCCTGATAAATGATCTCTTTGTAATTACCTATCCTAATCACACAGTAAGCAACATAATTAAAGGCACATTCATAATTCATTTTGTATGTGTTGTCTATTACTCTTATTTATCGTCAGTCACGGACCAATAAACAAAGGCTAGAGACCGCTACGGCCCCATCGCAAACGCAGCCATTTTTCAACCCCAGTTCCGACCTGACAAATTGGATGTGTGGCCCGCGTGGTGGGGGGTTAAAATGCGCAGAACTTTGAGCGCGGGAGGGGAGGCTGTTGGCGAGTAATTTGTCAAGCTCCACAGTGTATCTGATTCCATAAGCGGGGGTTCTTTGTGAGGGTTAAGGGGATATTGGTGACCTGGGGTGTAATGCAGCTCCTTCGGTGGGGTCCCTGGCTGCAGTCATGGCACAGAAAGGGGAGAGTTGTAGAAACCAGTATGAAGCTGGACTACTGCTGTGGTACTGCGCATTTAGACGTGTAAAGGAATGTGCGTTTTTATATAGGACAGCACCAAAGCAAGCAAATTATAAAACCAAGTCATTTCTTTGGTAGGGTTTAGACCTCTGACACTTTTATTCCCTATAGTTAAAAGTCCAAAAACAGGTGATCCTCAAGGACAAAAGCTAAAAAGCATTGAAAATGTCCATGCTTGTAGTATAAAACAGAGTAAAAAGCAGTCAAAAATGGTCTCAGGCTCTGTTAGAAATGTATAAAAGTCTTGTCTTCGTCATTTTAAATATACGTTATCATTAAAACGCATGAATAAGCAAATAATTTACCACAAAAGCATTGAAGATGTCCATGCTTGTAGTATAAAACAGAGTAAAAAGCAGTCAAAAATGGTCTCAGGCTCTGTTAGAAATGTATAAAAGTCTTGTCTTCGTCATTTTAAATATACGTTATCATTAAAACGCATGAATAAGCAAATAATTTACCACAAAAGCATTGAAGATGTCCATGCTTGTAGTATAAAACAGAGTAAAAAGCAGTCAAAAATGGTCTCAGGCTCTGTTAGAAATGTATAAAAGTCTTGTCTTCGTCATTTTAAATATACATTATCATTAAAACGCATGAATAGGCAAATAATTTACCACAAACGTCACTTATTCAACCCGCTACAGCCCAAATTTTAGCAAAAATCTCATCAATTTTGCAAAGAAAAAGTACTCGCGACAAATATCCCAAAGTATATTCCATCTTTCATATATTGAACGATAAGTCAATATTGTAATTACCGTGATAAGCCTAGTAGGGTTAAACCGAGCAGGGAAATATTAGCAGAAGCCTAATGAAAGTGAAAGTGAGGATCTGCCATTGTGTTCCCGAGATTCTAATTTGATTTCTCTATCAGTTCTTGAAGGTGTAGAGAAGTGTCATTACTTCTGTGAAAACTGATTTCGGAGTTCAATTTGACGAGCGGTTAAAGTAATTTTCCTTTCTCGTGTCTCCAAACTACAAATATAAAACACAAATTAGATGCCGCTGCTGCAACATCATCAAAATCAGTATTAGAGTTAACGAAGTTGACGTGATCTAAATATGAAAGTTTTATGGCAGAGATTCTGAGAGAAAGACCTTTAAAGACTGACCTTAAGACAAGTTTCAAGACCAAGGCCTGTCTAGAGCGCTACAGCACGGGCAGAATATTCAATGAGATAGTTCTAAACTTAAATCTCCCAAAGAATCGTTTAGATCTACAAAACTGCAAAGATCTGGTCAATGGGGGGTAGTTCTGAAGAATTTACTATTATAACCATGTTCAAATTTAAGATGCGTTCACTGACCCTAATCCTTGCCTCAATGTCAGCTCACTATACTCACTATATCGACTTATTGTATATATATGAAAGCTGAAGCAATATTTTGAGGGTCAGTATTTATTGTTTGTACATTTACTTTGCAATACTGAGATTTTTTTGTTTATTTTTAGATACACTGCATGTCTGTGTGTGAATGGGCGAGGGGGTCTTTGTTGTAAATCGCTTTGGGTGCCTTAAAGGTGGAAAATAGCTGTATTACTCATTACAGATGCAAATTAAGTACTAAAGTGTTTTAATCTGATATTTATCTATTCCAGCTGATGTTTTGAACAATATTATCCATTTAGAATAGTTTGTCTGGTTGGTTTTTGTGTCAGTGGCATAAATTAGTTGTATTATTATCTTTTATTGGCTATATTTACTTCAGCAATACTTCAGAATGTGCTACCATGATAGGCCTAGACTTGGTTTGGACCAGGTCTAGTACAGGTTTAGTCACAGCTTTAGTGGTAGTTTCATTCTAAACATTACAAAGTATGAACCCACCCTTAGAATTTACTGTATTTTGGGGCTATAAAGTGCACCGGATTATAAGTATCAAATAATATGTCAGTTGTGTCATTGTCCACACATAAGGCACATTGGATTATAAGGCGCAATAAGAGAAACAAAACGCGTGTCGGATAAATCAAACTTTATTCAGGTAAATTACAATAACTCTCAGTTATAGCTAACACAAAAATACAAGTTTAACAGTTCTCAACATTGTTCAGTTTTAACACTAAAATACAAAACCTGAAATCTGCATGGTGCATGTCTCTTAACAGGTGCATTTTGGGTCCTTGTACAGCACACGGCAGAACTACCGGTATGTTGCACAGTCGCCCTATATGTCGCCAACATATTACTCCTCCTGACTCGCCCACTAATACGTTATTAGACTAATGTTACAACATAAAATCGGTTGGAGGTTAAACACAACCAAAGATCATACATAAGGCCACTGGATTATAAGGCCACTGTTGATTTGGGAGAAAATGTAATGATTTTAGATGCGCCTTATAGTCCGAAAAATACGGTGCACTCAATTTATTCCATCTATTTACTATTTTTTTCCATTCACAGACCATCATTAACATCCGATTTATGACAGTTTTTCGAGTGTTGTGGAACTTGCTTGGTGAGCTTTCTCGCTCTTGTCTCTCCTCACAGACTCCATTAAAAGTGAGTTAATATTGACACATATCCTCAACATCTGCTGCTGCCTGACATCACCAGCTGTGGATCTAAATAGGTTTTACGTTAGTTGTGCGCAGCCGTCTCTCGTGGCCTCTCATGTAAGACGTTGTAAGATGTTCCGATTTAACTACTCTTAACCCCAGGGACCCTTCACCTCGGGCTGCCATAGGAGGAGTTAATCTGATGCAGATTATTCCCATGGCAACAGGAGGAGCTGGGTTCATAATTTAAGACAAATTAACACGATATTGATTTAACCAGTTGACATATGGTGAGGTATTGTGTATTTAATTAAACGCGGTTCGTTAGAAGCTTCAAAGTTTATGAAGATTATTACACTTTAATGTGGTTTCACTCTGTGCCGCTGACCTTGTGTTCCATTGACCTACTATAGCGCTAACATCTGTTCCACACAATTAGAGCGAACTACCGGCCTTACATCACCACGCACTTTAATCTATAGGTTGCAGAGTCAGTTTTAATCATTTGTAAGTTCTGTTGGTTTTAATTCCAAGATAAGCAATTCTTTTTATTTATTTTTGTAAATGTGTGTAGTATTAGCGATCTAAAGTTAGCAAAGTAAAGGAAAAGCATGGGATTAATCACAAGACGATCATAATATTACACTATTTTCTATTTTAAATGTTGTTTCCTCTTCAAAAACATACCTCAAGTTGTGTTTTGTAGTACAGGAAGTAGAATCATTTGGATAATTTCAACCCTGGAGTTTCCTTTCTTTATAGGGCCTCTATAGGGACTTTAAATGCAATGTCCTCACAAGGTTGTGTTAAAACTGGTCTTCAGTATTTTTCTCGGGTTTTAAACTTTGACTGATAGCAGAGAAATCATTTGACCATGAGTCCATCAGCGTAGACCTGGGGCTATTTATTACATCACATATATCAGAGTTATGTACTAAAACAGCAAAGACCTTCTTGTCATTCTTATACGGGTGACGCCAACAAGTGAAATCAGCCCATTGTCATCTCTCTGTCACTACATACAACCCGCAAAAGACTTGACTGCAGAGTTTACTGGATGTCTGGCAGTGTTTTGTACCACAATAGCTAACTTTCTAATTGCTTTTTAGAGTCCTCTGTGCTGTGGCCTTGTGGGTGAGCTGGAGAATGTCAGGCTCAAGTCCCTGTAATTGACAATCATTTATTAAAGCCATAACGACGCAGTTCACATGTGCTCCTCTGGGTCATTGACAACGCTCTTTGACTCACGGTTGCCTTTAAGGGAGAGATGATTTTGCACTTTATCTTTGCCTTGGAGGATCTTGGGAAAAGCAGGAGTCGGTGTTACTTGAATCAGAGCCAGACACACTGATAATATGTGTGGAAAATCAGGCTGCAGGCTTAGATAATGCAAAAGGCACAATGCCGTTGTGATGGTAGCTCTCTATCATGCATCGCACACAGTTTTCTTTTTTCTTTTTTGGTATATTGAAGGCTTGACTTTTGAACTGTTCCCGGAAAATGCATTTATAGAGTGATCACATGATTCTCACAGTGCATCTTCTCACAAAAAACAACACATTTCTAGTCCAGAGAATCTTCCAAACAGCTGCTACCATACGGCAATGTGTGAAAATGCAGATTAGTATACATAACACAATACATCTTAATGTAGTGTAACTTTGACAGTAATGTTCTGCCTTGTTTTGTTTCTGGCATGTTGGCCATTAGAACAAAATGATACTTTATTATGATATCCTATATTACACAAAACTGACTCTTGTAAGCTTTAAATCATGTTATGATGCTGTCACCATCAAAAATATATCTTGAGTTGTGTTTTGTTTCATTCACACGCGCTTGAGTCATCTTTTATTATTAGTCTGTCTACATTTGCAAAGCTCGAAATGCTCCGTTCCACCTTGTGATGTCATCGAGCGATAGTTTTCAAGTTTTACTACGTTTTAGGTCAGTAGATTCCAGGGCTAAAATGATCCAAATGGTCTAGTTAAGGTGTGCAGACATCACAAGGTGGAACAAGGTGTTTGAGAGAAGAGCTCAGCCTAAATATGGCGGGTTTGTGCGTTAAATTTGTGAATGAAACAAAACACAACTCCAGGTACCATAGATTTTACCATAGATCAGAAAATAGTGTATGGCAAGCTGGCCACAATTCACTGTTATAGCTGTGTCCTCCATGAAAGTGGGCTGGATTTGGTCTACTTCATCACTAATCTAGCTACTGAAACGAGCCAGTGAGCCAAGTGTTGCATCAGTAAGGGCATCTGACTTAAAATGGTACAGTAGTGAATAGTGAATATAGTGAATAGGCTGCTCTGCAAATGTATCCACAGAGGGTAAATGAACACTCTCACCCCACTGCGTTTGACTTCATAATTCAACATTGCAATGTGATAATGCAATCTTTTCACCAAATTACAATTTAAGCAAACTACAAACATGAAACACATTTGCAAACAGAATTCTCTAAATCCTGTAAACAGTTGCAGTTGTCTAAAAGCTTATCCAAAAGCCTCTTTGATGACTAGAAAGAAAAAAACAAAAACAAAAAAACTAATCTAAACTTTGCCTTAGAATGTCAATGTTACGCCACATTTTATCCCGATATTACGCAACTCTTGTTGTTTAGTAGAGACAATCCAAGGGGTGAAATCATGCAAATGATTCTGGTGAGCCTGTATGGAGTTTAAAAACACAGTGGGGCACTCCCTGTTATACCACATCACACGGTAGTACACAGTGTTTTCTGTTTGAGAGAAGCGTGATTATGCAGGGGATGTGTGTTAAATATGTGCGGATGAAACAAAACAAAACTCCAGGTGTGTTTGTGATGAGGAAACTATAACATAGATCAGAAAATAGCGTTATTGAGCCCTTTAAACAAAGCAAGTATAAAGCAACACTTTGGTATTGTTTTGATTAACTTTAGCGCACAAAGAGCCATTCGTAATTACGCATACTTTTAAATATTTAACGCGTGCCTTCAATATTTCATAAAAACACAATCCATTTGCACAGGGGTAATAAAAGAGCAATTAGAATATGCTTTCTTTGCATAATGCACAAATCACTGACAAGGCTGCACTCGCTCTGAACTATAATAGTAGGTCAATGAAGGATGCTACAGTCTTAGATGTTAATCGATACACTCAGAACATATGGCGTGCATGCTGCTGCCACGCCAGGCTTCCACATGTACACAAGCGAGCTGTGATCACCATTTCCTGCCTGTCACTTTAAATGATGAAAACCCAGCGCACGTTTACATCTCCAAAGACAGTGCGCGAGCTCGGGTAATGCGATCCTATGAGCAATACATCTCGGGCTGTTTTTTCAAAGCGGGTGGTGTAAAAACGGAGCAGAAACAAATCAATCTGAGTGCTTTCCGGACAGAGGCCAACAGAGCGGCATCATTTGGGATGTGTGTGCTCTCCGGGGGTTCTATACAGTACGACGCCCAGTTTTTCTGTGCACTATAAAAACAGGCTCCGGCACCACCATAGTTTGACCCTCTGCTGAACTATAGCAGTCCTCACCTGAGACTGAAAATAAACTTGAAATACCAATATATTTTATAGCTGGGTATGCCTGATGCAAAC
The DNA here is from genome assembly GCA_000787155.1 of Scartelaos histophorus. NCBI lineage: Eukaryota > Metazoa > Chordata > Actinopteri > Gobiiformes > Gobiidae > Scartelaos > Scartelaos histophorus. The sequence goes on from JACN01085897.1 coordinate 10,998, forward strand.
AAACACCAACAAAAGCATGAAATGTTTTTATTCAGTGTTTATTTGAATAGGGACAGATTCACAAACACAGATAACAATTCAGTAATATAATGCAGGAATCTTATTATTGGCAGAAAAAGAATTGAATAGAATGCCTTTTATTGTCTCTATTGTCACACATGTACTATTTACACTATACCCATGTACAATGAAACTCTTCAGTGCAGACATGTATGTGGGATATTGACAACTGAATATAAAAGAGTACAAAAGAAAGAATGGAATGAATAAATAAGTACTAGTGCAAGACATAAAACAATACAAAATAGAAGAGATGGGTGGCATGAGGCATTCTGATTATATACATAGAGGTCCTATATACATAAAAACAATGAGTACATAAAAGTAGCTTACATACTTCAATAGAGTTTAACGAAATAAGTAGTTGTACTATAGAGTAACTTTCCCTTGTAGTAATATTGTAAAGATATTGTACTGTAAGAGCAGCTGTTTGCACCTAAATATGGAAAATCTTAGCAAAAACTCTCACTCTAGTTGTGAAAGTTGCCTAGAAACTCTTAAAATGAGGACGCGAGGAATTAACTAGGAAATAAAATGAACCAATTCTGTTTTTTACGTTTTTAAGACAGAAAGAATTGGGTGCATACAGTGCTTTTAGAAAATGCTAATGAAGCAAGCGCATTTGAAATGGCCGATTGCTTGCGCGGTATCAAGTCATAAAAAGTTCTCTCTATGCTACAAAATACAACGCAATTACCTGATAAGCTTATGCATTTACATAAAGAGCTTTTACTGATCTTTTATGCGTAAATGAGCTCTTCTGCGCCGCTCCGTCTATTGTAACAGTCCATAGTTCTGTTGCCTGAACTTTAAGGGTCCCTGAGCTTCTCTTCTCTTCATCCGTGGTGCTCTTTGTGTTTTGCTTCGCCAGCATCGCTTTGTCCAGCCATGTCCTCACCTGACCCACCGTACCAGAAGTTACTTGAGTGCAAAACAGGACAAGAAAGGAGAAATCTCGTAAAGGAATTCCGGTTGGCGGTTGAACGCTCACATAGAAGGGAACAGGACGGCTCTGATAAATGAATTGGAGTGGGAGGAGACCAGCTAGTGCAGGGACATAGTATTAGTACAATCAGCACAATAATCCCTCTGTTCCGGCCCGGGACTATAGAGGATTTTCAAATCAATTTTTGACTTATGATGCTGCAGCTAAAGGAGCAGAGCGCAGCAGTTTGCACCATGTTTGTATTCAGATGTAGGTCATGGGCGGTAACAGCTCCGGCTAAACAAATGATCACACACAGAGTCATTGAAATGATTGCAGTGTGTGAGTCAATAACATATTAAAGATGCATTTTGTAACTTTTCGGTTTTCTCTTTGTGTTTTTGCATTGCCTGGAATCGTCTCCACCGTTTTAAAATAATCTCAAGCAGGTTGCAAGGCCAAGTTACAGGTCAGCTCTATTGAGAAGTGACCCCACTGATAAGAATGCACATTTTTCAAGATCCTAAATGACACAAAATTGATTCCTGTGAGCTTTAAATTATTTTAGTATTTGGTAGTTTTCAGTAGAAAGTTGAAATTATAAAGCTGAAATGATCCAAATTAATCTAGTAAAAGTGTATAGAGTGGAGAATAACTTCATAACTAATCCTAAATATGCAGGATTTGTGTGTTATACATGTGGGACTAAAGCAAAACACAACTCTGGTTATGTTTTTGAAGAGGAAACAACATTATATAGAGAGATTTAAAAAAAAACTGTGCAATATGAACCCTTTAAATATGCCCTGGCCAACTTCTGTGCTAAAAATCTCTAAAACTTCCACAAAAAGCCAAACCAATGTCAAAGAATAATACGATTTACATTCACATTTCTCTCCGTCTTTTGTGTGGGACTTGGTGAGTGTTCAGAGACATGGGGGCTCTCTAAGATATTTTTCCCTATACTGATTTTTTGTGAAGCTTTTTCGGATCTTGCGTGAGTCATAAAAGTTCCCGAGGCTTTCATCTTGGTCAGAAGAATCAGAATAATGTCGTGCGGAGACAGCGGCTCAGATGGACAGCCCCGTGTACAGCTCCACTCCACTTCACCGCACCGTCTGGACCTGTTCCAGCAAGACTTCAATCTCGATGCTTTCAGCTTCTGTTTTTGATCTACTGTAGTTGTCACCCCTGAAAATACCAGGACATCACAAGCTGTTCATTACGTCCTTTCACCGTGTTTTTTCTGAGTAACTCCTCCAGAAAACTCAGAACATTTTTTTTTTTAAAGTGCAAGTGAATATTAAAGTACTGCTATTCCACTCCATTTCCTTCTTTACCTCGGCTTTTGTTGGGCTGGCCCCGAATGTCTCTAAGTGCATATTTAAAATGCTCAGCAATTTCTCACAGCCCCTGGCCTCCTATAGGCTACAGCAGTGGAAGAATTGGGTCCAAATGTGAGGGTTTGGGAGCAGTGGGGTTACTCAGAAAGTCCTGCATTTTATAACAGACAGATCTTATAATTACTTTCTGCAGCCTCGGTACGGACGAAATACGTTGACAGGTTTAGAATTGATTTATGTAGACCAGTCTTGAATTGTTTAAAGCCCCTCTGGTTAACTTTTTAGACAAAAATAGAGTACAATATTTATTGACTTATTTTTGGACTTTTTAATATCACTGAAAAGCTTGAAAAATACTGTTAGTATGAGTGGGCATCTCCACAAAATGGACTGTAATTTGGCCTGGAGAGTTTACTGCTTCTTGTTCCCTTTGGCTATAATATTAAACGTTATCAATAAATGTATCTCCATGGAGAAGGTTTCGAGGTATATTTTTCCCTGAAATTAGATGCTTTACAGTTTCATTTTGTTTTTGTATGTCTTTGTTCAGCACTTTTCTAAAGCAAAAAGAAACTTTATACAGTAGAGTGTTAACAAATCTGTGGAAGATTTTAGCCTCCAGCCTCAGAAGTAAAGTGTTATGAGCCTATATAGTATTGGTACAAGGCTTCGAGCATTTTGAATTTGGCTCTAGGCAAGTTTTCCAGCTTTTCACACCAAAGGGACCACACAATATATGCACTAAGTTCATACACGTCCAAACATAGTGCAATAAAGGATTATGAGTTTCCTTTTTCATAATACAAACTGTTACACCTTTCTATGTGTTAAAATATGAATGCAAGTTCATACTTGTGAGCTTTAAGCCATGTTGCACTGTTACCTCATTATAAACATACCTAGAATTGTGTTTTGTTTCATTTACACATGGCTGAGTAGATCCTGCATTATCTCCAAAGCTCAAATTGCTCTGTTCCACATTGTGATGTCATGCAGTTGTAGTTTGCAAGTTAACATTAAGATTTGAGATGTCCAGGGGTGAAATTATCCAAATGATTCTTGTGAAGGTCTTTGGAGTTTAAAACACAGTGGAGCACTTCCTGTATTACCACATGACATCACAAAGTGGAACAGAGCATTTTCTGAAGAAAAAAAAACAAAAAAACAAACCTGAATATACATGCAGGTTTGTGTGTTAAAAATGTCTAAAAAACAACAAAAAACACACAACGTCAGGTATGTTTGTGATAAGAAAACAACATTATAACATAGATCAGAAAAAAGTAATAAAATAATAATAACAGAGGCAAATCAATAACATCTCTATGAAGGTTACACAGTGCACCTTTACAGAAAAAAGGATAATGAGTTCCCTTGTTCACATATTTCACCATGTCCATGTACTATTAAGTAAAGGCTATTAAACGTTACACCTTTTTACGTGTTCAGATCTAACCATTACCCCCTCTTTGTCATTGTAATAGATACCCATGTTGTAGAGGTTTAGTGTCTTTAATTGTATGTCACTGTGATTAATAACATTGTGTTCCTCAGACTTGAACAAAATCCAATCTATTTCACTTGAGGCCTTCATTTCCATTAACCAACCAGTAATAATGGTTTGGAGCTGAACTTGGGAAGAAAAATGATTTGAGATTTTAGTGTCAGGAAATAAAATGAGATGTGATCGAGAAGTGGCCCCAGTTGAACTGTGTAAAGGAAGATTAAAAGTGCACTGTGTA
>KN509473.1:0-17219 GCA_000787155.1 Scartelaos histophorus
ATAAAATAAAATAAAATAAAATAATGCGAGGCAGATAAGTTGAATGCATTACAATGGAGCATTCCAGGCTAAGCAATAGCATCTCCATGGAGGTAGCAGGTAGTGGACCCACCAACAGAAAAGTTACATAATGCTCCTACTGGAATATAAATGGAAAATATTGGAAGGTTATTAGTTGGCTCTAATAAAATATGTTTGCTATAGCGCGGAGGGAAATAAACATTATGTAACAACAAAACACTAAAAGAATATATTCAATTGAACTCATTTCCTCTAAGAATTCTCTAAAAACTGACACATAGATAAAATACAACTTGAGTTTTTTCATTCACTTACATTTTCTGCCATGTGTTCACCATATCCGTTCCCATGAACTTGAGCTGATTTTTATAATGTAGGTTTCCACACAAGAGCGCAGCACAAAAGACTTACTTCAAGGTTCAGGGCGATTCAAATTAAACATTTAACACTTATTTCAGTGCAATTATCTGTAACACTGAATTAACTAAATAACAATACATAATGTTTACTGCAGTAATTACTTCCTCTGTCTTGAGTGAACCTTGGCTCTACAAACTTGAACTCTATGTGCGATTTGTGCGTCACGACACATCTACAGCCAATCCACTCTTGCTCAGTCCTGATTTAGTTCTGGTTTAGTTCTGGTTTAGTTCTGGTTTAGTTCTATCTGTCTTGAGTGAACCTTGGCTCTACAAACTTGAACTCTATGTGCGATTTGTGCGTCACGACACATCTACAGCCAGTCCATTCTTGCTCAGTCCTGGTTTAGTTCTGGTTTAGTTCTGGTTTAGTCCTGGTTTATTCCCTCCTGGTTTAGTTCAGTACCTAAACCATTCTTAGGGTACATTTAGACTGCAGGGCTTAATGATCAATTTGGATTTTTTTGTGAAATCAGATTTTTTTTTTCCATTTCCAATTAAATGCGACATGTGATCTCCAGTGTGAACTTTAAATGTCCCAGGAGTGTCCCGCCTGCACATTGGAGGCAACAACAACGACACACATGGCCAGCGTGCTCAGTGTTTACTGAAGTAACCTAAACATGGATCTGAGCATTGAGCACCTGGAAATTTTAAAGCTGCTGTCATACCAGAACATGTTGAGCTTATTTTTAAAGGAGGAGATTTAGAAGGAGGAGGGCAAGGTTTTTGGTTGCTTTGGCGTTTTGTGGGGCAGTGGCAGCAACGTCGGAAGAAATGAACGTGTGGGTGCGGAGGAGCAGCCAAAAGTGGTGGGATTTGTTTGTGCTTTGCTGAATTCAAACACAATTTTCGTACATTTGTGTACATTTGTGATGTGCAGGTTAGATGAATGTGACCTGCCCGTTCAGACTGAAGTCGCATGTTAAAAGATCTGATATGTGTCGATTTTAGACCTGGGTCGCATTCATGTCACTTGGCTCCAGTCTGAACGCAATCTTAGACTGGTCTATTCTAAACCAGGTCTCTCCTTTACCATAGTTTTCAAAGACTTTTCTATTTTTCTCATGAATGTTGGTTAATCTGCTTGTTTGTCATTGACCATGATCACTGTTTCTTTGTCATTTTTTTGTTGATTAACTTAACCATTTTGTGATGCCCTGGAAGGCCACTGCTGTTGCAATTTTGGGCATCACAGAAATAAAATGAATTGTAATTGAATTATGGAATTCACAATGTTTTCCTTGCATGTGAATAGTCAGTGCAGTTTGGATAGAATTTTCCAGGTTAAGTCAGCACTACCACCTGTATTTGTGTACTTTTCTTCTCATCTTTATCCCACAAAATATCTCTTAACTAATAACCAGAAAAGAAAAAAAAAAACAGTCATGTGCACTTTAAGCTGAATGTTTGTCTGCTCTCCCTTACATGTGCTCTAAAGTCTGACCCGAACAGAACTACTCGATACCGGCTTGTGCATGAGCTGCTGGCATGGGTCGACCTCGGTGCTTTGAGATATGGAGAGTGAACAGAGGGTCAGTGGGCACTCACATGCTTCCTCCTCCCAGCTCGGCGTACACGTTGGCTGAGGGGGCGCCCACTGTGGGGGTCGGGGCTGCTTTCCCCCCTGGAGGTAGTGCCTGCTGGATCCTGGCTGTCTTAGCGCACTCTGCTTGTCGCCTGTGCACAATGGAGATTTATAAGAGGCAGTTATAAAAAAAATTATATATGATGAGAGCTAAGCATGCAAAAAGGCTATACCTATTTAGAAGCTACAATGCATTTAAAAATACCATTGTTTTTAAGGTAAATATTAACATGTAAAAATAATAAGCTGAATGTTTCACTTCTAGATGTAGAGGGACATTAACTGATTAACTGATTGAGAAACAAATAATCCAAAAAATGTGAAATTGAAAAAACAAAAGAGAAACACTCTTCATTAAAATCTACCCTAAGTAATATGAGTGTTCTCTGTGCCCATCAAAACCTGGACCACATCTACAATGGCTATGAAAATATAAAATCTATCTAACAATCTATTCTTCCTCTAGAGACACATTTGACAGTGCAGTCTATTCAAACAGTCTAAATGTGATTTCAGTTATTTTCACAATGGAGCCACTATCCATATGGCTATGTAAAATTAAAGTACATTTTATTATCAGAGGTGGGTAGTACTTACATTTACTCACTTATATTTTGAAGAGATTGTGCTAGTCAAAGCCGTTTTTCGAACACAATTATATCTTAGCTAATATTTTCTAAGCTGTAATGGTACAAATCAAAATGCAAATACATTTTAGGTCTAAACCAGGCATGTATGGCCCATGGGCTGTAGGTTTTACTGTAGGTTCAACATTGACAAAGCTAATATTAAGTATTCAGTGTGTGTTTTTGAGGATCTAAGCTTGAATAAAGCTCTGGTAGCGCATTCTTACATTCTAATAAAATTCACATATTTCAATTATTCACTGTGTTGGGACCAGTCTACAGCCCTTCATCAGCCCTCTGCTTCTGTGTTTTGATATGTGGTCCTTGATGAAAAAGGTTTGGACACCCACTACAAGTAGTAGTTTCATATTTAATCTGTGCTTTTTACTAATAATATTTTAAAGTAATGTTACTCTTACTTAAATACACATTTTGGCTACTCTTTGTCCAAAAATAAGGAAATAATCAGTATATATCTAACCAATAAAAACACAAAAAACAAAAGTAAATAAGCAGTCTTCAAGGTTCAGAAAATACATTCCTGTTACCTTGATGCATGATGAATATTAAACGTTTAGCTTTTAACACTTACCATCCTAATTCAATTAAATATTGATTCATTCTATTGCAGTAATTACCTCCTCCACAATGTATTCATATATAAAATGGATTTGTCCACATCCAATTATTTCTGCCTTGTTCCAGCATTATTGGATACTGCCATTTCACCCAACTGCTTTGAATAATACAGGTTTTGCAGTTCTTTGTGAGTAGCATGAGGGTGGGTGAGGTTGTAATGCAAACTGTCTCTTGTAATTGTTTGGATTCCTGTTGTAAATTGTATATAACATAACATTGCTAATTGAACCATCATTCAAAAAGCATTCAGTGATAAATAAACGAAATAGGACTTACTCTTTGAACCTGGAGAAGGCGGCGGCAAAAAGGAGCGAGAGAGAAAAAAAGAGACAAGCAAAAAGTTAGTAATTATAGACAACATCGTTACAAAGCAGCAATCCAATGTGTTATTGAGATAATTAAAGCATCAGAGGCAATTTCAGATTTCAGATACAGATAAAATTTGCGTTTCTTTATCTATAATAAGAAGCTTTGACCGAGCCAGTATGATAACCTAAATAATCATTTGGAAAGAAACACGTCAGTGCTCTGTAATTGTTGTATTTGTGAAAATGACAATTGGATAAAACTAATTTGACGATATTTGCCAGGTTTCAGATGACATCATAGCATATTATAATTCTGGAATATTTAATACAGATAGAATGAATATTGTTAAAATGATGACTTTTGTTCAAATACAGCACATTCTTGAGTACACTCACTAAAAGAATAACACTTGTGAATGAACGTTTTAATATGTCTGAACAAGTCTTGCTCCCTCTATAATAAATGTTTTTTATTTAACGCTTTACCAAATTCAAGGCACTCAAAGCGCTTTACATCAAGGAATCACTCACCCATTCACACACACATGCACACACCAGTGTACGCAGACACTGGGGACGAAGTGGCTTAAGTGTCTTGCCCCAGGACACACCGACAGCATTCATCTGTCACCAGTCAGTGGATCTGACCCCGCTACAAATAATGTTTATAGTAAAATTTTTATGTCGAGAGCAGAATTCAAACTGCCAACCTCCAGATCAGAGGACAAACACTTCCATAGTCTGAAAACTACACAGCAAAAAGTGTTAAAATGGACTCAATCAATTTGACAGAATCAATTTGAACATTTTCTCAGGGTTTATATGAGTCCAGTCTGTTCTCGAATTAATTTAACATATTTGGAAATGTTAATTAAGTGACTGGACCAGTTTAACCCCAAAATTAAGAGTTATTTTAATGTTTCGAGGGTGAGTGGATAACACTCTGTAGGGTTATGAGGATGTAACTTTTATTTTTACACTTTATTTTAGTAAATTTAAAACGAAAGTATGTTCAAAACTGGTTCAAACTGTTCAGGAGTTTGAAGTGGTGGGTGGAAGGTACCAAAAGAACATTAATTAACACTTGTGGAAGTTAACTGAATTTCAACCAAATAAACTCTGACTAATAAAACCAATTATTTTTGGGGTTATTTGATACTTTTATTTTTCTATATACGTATATTACATTTTCGCCGATAACAATTTTTATATTATCTTCTTTATATTGCAAAAACTCTACATTTATGCTCATTTACTAAATATACAATTGTACACAGTTATAATAATCATAACTATCATTTATAATTGTATATGTATATTGTATATGTATATGTAATTGTATAATATATTTTAACTAAGCAGCCCCAACCCAGTCACTGTCTGAATAACTATGGGCGTTTTAATCCTGATATAGACTAGATTTGATCTTTTTCTATTCCTGTTTGAGTTCTGTGATATCTTTCTCAACCCCAATCCACCATCTTGGCAAAAACAATCCCTTATGTTTTGTATTTTCTTCTAACATTATATTCCAACTGCACTGAGCGAGGTTGACACGAGCAAATGACACAATGATTTCTTAATCTGCTTTTTCCCCACTGTGATGTCAGACAACAAAGTACCATCTGCTGTGTGTTAAGTCTAGTGTCAGCCACTTTGAGTAGTGTGTATTTATGTAGGACAAGAGTCTCTTCCATCTGCTCCTCACAAACATTTCCTAAACACAGTGTCTATAAGAGCCTGCTAATGAGTGGGCCAGTCACTGTGTCAAATTTGACTTTTATCATTACAATTACAGTGATACACCTGCCAAATCTGAGAATTATTAACATCAAAAAGGGAGAATTCTTAGCCTGATAGAAACTTTAAGCCATTCTCACATTCTCCATGGAAATAAATGTAAGTAAGTACAGTAAGGATGCATCATTATCAAGGGATTTCAGCGCATTAAAAGCCAAAATATCACAAATTACTTTTAGGTGACTGAGGGACAATATGTTAAAAAAAAAATTGATAGAAAGTGACTTATATTATTTATTTGCTCAAGGATGGTATATAGAATGAAACAATCTGAACACACAAGTAATCTGGACTCTTTGCAAAACTTTCACATCTAAACCATATTACTACTTTTTGACTGACATTTCTGCTAATTGACAACATACCTTTTTTATTATTCTTATACTGGAACGCTTTTATTGTCCTCATAGTGAAATTTGCCCTCCGCATTTTACCCTTGATCTTGAGCTAAGCTTGGTCCTGACTCCCATAGCTGGAAGATTTTCACCTAATGTACATGTTGTGGTTAAAAATGCATCAATATCGAAAATTTTGTTGGATTGGATATCAGCTCACAAACATATAATCTGACGTAAAAAGTGTAGTTACTAGTCTTCGTTTGCCCAGAAAGTCTCATAGTATTATAGTATAGTATAGTATAGTATAGTATAGTATAGTATAGTATAGTATAGTATAGTATAGTATAGTAGAACTTTTATTTACACAAAGCTGTTCTGTCGTACTTAAGAGATAAATAACAGCTACATTTGGCTTCGTTTTGCCTTACTTTATTTTCACGTAAAGGAAATAAATGCTGTTTTCAGGCAGTATAGGCAGATACTTAAAACTATGGTATCAAAATCAGTATCGGAGCTGAAAAAGCTGGATCAGTGCACCTCTAGTCGTGGTTTTAACACACGTCAAAGCCTATAATTACAATTAAACCCTTACTAAGGACTTCACATTGCCCTCACTTCACACTCCAACTTCACATTTCTTATTATCCTTATGCTGCTTTAAGTCTAAGCTGCACTTTATTGATCCCAATGGTGAAATTTTACCTCTGCATTTTACCCGACAGACTCCTTTCCAGATATTGAGCTAGACTTGGTCATAATTAACATAGCAGGAAGATTTCCACCTAACCTGCGTGCTGTAGTTCTGAGGCATCCATCATCGCATCAAAGACTATAATCACAATTAAACCCTCGCTAATGACTTCCCATTGCCCTCACTTCACACTCCAACCGCTTTCCAAAGTGGAAGCAAAAAATGGCCCTGTTGCTGTGTGAGGCACTGTTGATTATCGCGTGGGTAGATTAAGTAGCATCCACATTGACAAGGCTTACAATTGGCTGTTAATATTAGTTGCAAATGAGCGTTAATGGGGGTGTTTTCACAGAGCGTGAGCAGGGAGATTGGACCTGGAGTGCGCAGTCAGCATATGCGATGAGAGGGAGAGGCAGCGGGGGCTAGCTAAGGGGAACCGGCTCTTTTTATATGAGCAATATCTCGGGGTATGCCAGCTCCTAACTTTGCAGTCCATAGGGTGCACTGTATAAACTTGTTTTCTCCACTATATCAATACAAGTCAGGGGGATCCTTTGGCAAGATAAAAGTAATAGTATTCTCAAGGGAAGGTGCAGGAAGTAGCGGTGTATTTTTAAATATTTTGGGGGAGCTCCTGGTATATTTAGACTTTTGACTTTTTTTATGTTCATTGGTTATAGGTATGTGGTAGGATCATTACTTAGTATGACAATATGGGGCAAATGACCACGGGATTAACGTTGTCACAATACTAGTTTTTATACCGAGGCTCAATTCAGATTCTGATACCATGATGACAATTAAACAGACTCTTTCTTTAGACAGTAGAACGTGATTTTCAACATTAAATTATTATACTTTCTGTTATATTACATGCGGTTTTATATCTGTGTAATCCCTCAGTGCTCATGTAGTTTTCATTTGTCTACGTGAAAACTTGTTCTGATACAGCTCAAGATCATTCTAAAACTATTCAGAAAAGGTTCATTTCTGTCCTGTGAAAGTGACTTTTTTAGTATCGATACCTGCTCATAAGAGTATCTAATCGATATCATAACTAGTATCGATTAGTATCAGATTTTAAAAGTTCTGACAAGTTTAACTGTAAGTAACACTCAACTTTCTTCTTCTTTAATAAATACGTGTTTATAGTACTGTGATATAAATATCTAATTTGTGACCATGTTGTGACACTATTAAACAATTTGCAATCTTGATAGATTTCATCTGATTGAAGTATTTTAATTAGCCCCAGTTTTGCAGTTGTCTGGCAATTGAAACATATAGTGATTATATTTTCTAAGCAAATGTCAAACTAATTATATATAACAAGTATTATAGCAAGTACTTTTTTTTTTTTTTAAGACTATAAATGTCTGTTTATCTAGGTATTATTATAGGTAGCAATGAAACCACTTGTAATTGTCGTCACCTTGCTAAAATAATCGCCGAAGTCACTTTCTGCCAACTTTTTACTATGGCAAAAAATGCCATAATTTTAATTTTGGGGGGAGTTTTTTGTGTTTCCTGAAAAACCTGAAAAAATGACTTATGCGATTATTTTAGGAAGGTGTCGATATATAAGGTAGAGCTGTTTAAAGTCATACTGTGGAATATTCCAGGCAGAGCAATGACATGAGTTAGATAAAGCAATTTTAAGTTAGAAGCCATTGTCACTGAAGATATTATTGGTGACCGCATCTTGCAATGCTGTAGTACACAGATGGTGCATCACCCAAAAATCGCATTGCTTTGAATTAGCTCGGATGCCAAATTACATAAACAAGAAACATTACCTCCCATCCAGAATGATATCTTTAATTTATCACCATAATGTTCAACCTCCTTCACCTTTCTAGGATCGGGCAACATGTGTTTACATACACCTAGTCGGACCGTTCTCCCAGCTCTCCTAATTAAAACCCAACTAACTTGTAATTGACAGCTTCATAAAGATGATGAACAGTTTGGCACTCGCGGGTAACACTATCTGGGATCTGTACTCACTGTTTGTACGAAACCATGACGATGAGGATGGCGGGGATGCAGCAGAGAATGATGATGATCGCCAGCGCCAGCAGAGCCCCCTCGGTGTAGCCCACAGCCTGAGCGGCCTTCTTCACACTGGCCACGATGTCCGGGGAGCGGATTTCAAGGATACGTCCTCCCTCGCCCAAGTACGGCTGGAACTCTTTGTTGATCTCCAGAACGTTTCCGTCTAAGAACCTGCGATTTAGAACAGGCATAAACAGGCACAGGTGAGGGATGGTTTGAGATAAGAAGGTTGAGTCATGGTGCGGAGAACTAGATGTTTGCGTAGTCTCGAGAAGGCGATAAGGTAAGTACTCTGAAGTATTGATTGATTTTTCAGAATGCAAAACAATATGGATAGATGGATTAGATTAGATAATACTTTATTATCAGATATAGACACAATAAAAGACAAAACACAGACATAAACACAGGACAATTGAACAAAGACCATCTTCGGCAATATGCTCATGTTACACCCACCTCTGTCACATAATATTCTGTTATATGTACAGCATATATAATGTGTGCAATCAGCAAGTACTTTTATCTAGTACATGCTGATTGCACACTGATTAGATGTTAAATATGCATTTTGTTACACTGTACTTGTTCAAGTGCAATGAGAAAGTTGAATCTGGATCTCTAGCTACGAGGCTAGAAACGTAGGGAGTTTGATTAACAGTCAATAGATAATGAGTATCTATTGGTTGTTAATCAAACTACGTTTTTAGCATAACTGACTCGCCAGCACGCTACGATTACATGGTTTACGTATGGCTCTTACGCACTCCACAGACACAAGGTGCTGTTTACTAAACCAATGCAGCTTTTCTAAGAGGTTCTTTCAAGCAATGCCACAAAAGAATCCACAACCAATTCCCTGCAGAAGAAAGTCTGTTTTTGAGGTTGCTGAAAGAAAAAGAGAGGGGGGAAAAGGAGTGAAGCCAAACTAAGGTGATTCTCAGAGATGTGACTGAAGCAGATGACTGACGCGTTGGTCGCTAACTTACTTCTGGATCGGTAACTTCTGCTTATCATTTGAAAACGTACTTTATTTCCAAGAGCTTGATTTTCATTTTAAAGCCTTATCCTGTATCTGAAGATACAATTTTCAATGCAAAGAAAAAGTCCCTTTGCTAGTACTTGTTGTAGTAACTAGTTAGTTGTTATTACAAGTCCTGTGTAGTTATGAGGACCAAACTACTTAATTAAAACATAAATCTAAAGTAATTGCTAAGCTTTTGCACTGCATACATTACTCCAACGCAACAACTTTATTATAACTCTGAATGTCGCTGCAGTTATGAAAATAGTAAAAGAGAATAGTAGTAGCAGCACCAACAGCAATTCTGATCAGCACAGTGGCTGTAAACATGTTTTTTGGCGTAAGGAGGAGGCAGTATTTCTTAGGGAGCTGTCGGGGAGGAGTGTGCTTTAACGCATGTGCAATATTTTAAAAAAGACAGTCACTCTACTTCTCATTCCTTGGAAAATTCTCTATACAACCTTTAAATGAAATGTCTCAAAGAGGTTGGTTTGTTTAATTTAAAATGTCATTTTTTACATATGCAGATACATGGACTTGCCTGTGCTGACACTGAAATAGGTTGTGTTCATGTCACACACAACAATCCCTGAAAACCTGTTGTTTTAATTATTTTTTTATTTTTTCTTGAGGTCAAATTATCCTTTTTGCATTGTTTGGTAATATGTATATTGCGCAACCATGACTACTATACATTACACCACAACACCTCCAGTGCGATGACACAGCAAATCCAATAGACAATTTATGTGAAATGCTAAGACGTCACATGAAACCGAGCCTGGCCACTAGGGGTACTGCCAATTCCACAAACAAATGCTCTAATAGAGGTCTCTACATGCGTGCCCATTTCAGAACATTACATTTGAAAAACATCACAACCATGTCAAGAAACTGACAGACGTGTTTTTCATCTGAGCGGAAAGACATTTTTGCATAAATGTCCTCTAAGTGGCAGCCATTAGATTAACTTGTCAACCAAAACGGAATATGATTTATCCTTGTGTGGCCTGATAGAAATAAGCAATAAAATGAGAAAATAAATGCTGCTGATTCAATTTGATGCATTCATTTAATCTGATATGTGTGGTATTTAATGATTTGATTTTGTTGACTAATTTGGAGAGAAATGTCAAGGGCATAATGTTGCAAATGCATGGTAAACAAAATATTATCTCTTATAGTGTTATTTGTATCCATGTGTTTCAAAGTGATGAGAAATTAGCTCCATTGTCATAGCAATTAGCGGTTCATTGTTCATATTAGTTAGTTCTTGGATGGAAAAGTGCTGAGATACCAGGGGCCACAATGGGGCAGTAGTGGGTAAAGTGGAAACTGCTGTTGTGTCTTTGACAGTGGTGGGAGCTTAAGTTAAAAGCAAAATAAAGTAAAAGTAGAAGTATCACATGAAAAAAGTATGCATTTACAAGTTTACTTAAAGAGGATTTCATCCAGACTTTGAGATCTAATAAAACTTGTGTATGATTTTGATAAATATTTATTAGGATTTTTATTCAATAGAAAAACATTGATTATTTTATGTTTATGTTTTATGTATGTTTTTTGTGTGCTTAAACTACAAATGTGTTAAAAATTAACGCTTTTCAGGTATCACACAATAATACAAAGAAAGTTTTAGTTTTCAGATAAAAAGTGTACAGGTAGTTGAGTAGACAGTACAGATATCTTCTGTCAAATGTAGTGAAGAAAAAGTAAAAATTATACACTTTAGAAAGTACTTAAGTAAAGTACAGATACCTAAAATTTATATTGAAGTACAGTATTTTATTGCTTTTACTTTGTTACGTTCTGCCATTGGTCTTTGAGCAAGGCACACCTTGAATGTGCTGTATGTGTGGTTGTCGTTATAAAAGCAATTTACCACAGGAAGTATGAAATGAATGAATAACGCAGTGTATGACTCAATAATGCATTTTTAGTTTCATATACAGTGTTGGGCACGTTACTTTGAAAAAGTAATTAGTTACAGTTACTAGTTACTTGCCCAAAAAAGTAACTGAGTTAGTAACTGAGTTACTACACTTCAAATAATTTGGAGTAAAGCAGCAAACAACAGATTCCCTGATAGCATCAAAATCCGCAGCGGATCCGCTTTCGGTCCACAAATCCGCCCCACAGTCAGTCCGCTTGGCGGATCCGCTGTGTTTTTGTTCCGTATTCTCTTTCTGACTGTCGCTAACCCAAACCCCAGGGCAGCTGCTGTCACACAGCGGATCTGCTGCTAAATCATCTTAGATCCGCACTGTAGACGCACTTTTAACACAACATTTATTAGATGTGTTGCTATTAATGAGCGGATGTGCAAGTGGACTCCGTTGTGGATCCATTCTGCGGACACGCGGCGAATCCTCGGCTACCTCCGTCGAGGTACCTTGTTAGATTACCTGTTACTGAAAAAAGTAACGCCGTTATCCCATCACTGGTCATATATAAATCTTATGCATCACCAAACATTACATCTTTTGAATACCAAAGAGTGCTCAAAATTGTGTCTATAAAAAGAAGCCAGACCACAAGGTACAGCAAATTGTATACATTTTACTTGTCAGTTAAGGTCCGCTGCCACATCCAATTATAGTCATCTTTGTTTTCTTCTATAGATGAATAATGTGCCGAGTGAAGGTCATTAACGGGCTTCTTGGCTTTAGCTTTTCTCTGGGGGCACATATTGCACTGAGGGCCGTATTCAAGGTGGTTTAAGGACAGTCCAGTGCACGCCGTATATGCACAGTTGCTTTCTTCTTTGGACAGGGGAGTCACAGATGAACTACATGTAATTACCGTGCAAAGAGGTGACACGCACTCTGCATCTGTAATCACGCCACTGAGCCCTGAGTCAAATGATTTTCTGGACCTTTATCTGATGGAGGTCCTAATTAAAGCAAGAATGGAACACGATTCTGATTGTTGGTTAGATTATAGAAGTACAAGCAATTTTGGCTAGTGTGCTCTCTCAAAATATAAGCTTCCACATGAAACAGCTAAATTGTCCAGTCACTTGAAGATACTGTATTATTTAATTTTATCATAGTGCTTCCGTCAATGTACATAGGGCTTTAAAGAACACATATTGTGCTTGAGCCTGATATACAGTTATAATCTACAAATCCATGGATCATTATGTTACAATTTTTACATTTTAAATAGCAAAATTAATCTAAAACGGCTTAATATAAGGAAAAAGTAAGATTTGCACAGATTTTTATTCAAATTGAACGGTAATATGCAGATTAAAGATTACTCAACGATGTATAAATCACTCCAAATACAACTTCGAGAGTGTAAATGGTGAAGGAATAAAACTGTTACATGGTTTAAAAACTCGAGTCGATTTTGAGTGATAAGTCTGCTTTAACGGGAAAGATACCTTGACTATTTTTCATTTTCATTTTATCTGTCGGTGTAGTCTGGTTAGTTCAAATGTGAGCCTTTTTCAAAAGTAAAAATCTCACATAATTGTCGGGGCCCGTGATGTGTTTTGGCTGAAATCCGCTTCAGCATGCGAGCCACCTGTGTGAAAAATACACTTAAAGAGTATTTTGGTTTGGTGAATGAATTCAGCTGCGACCCAAGGTGAGCTGTGTGCACTCTCCCGTCTGTTAAGCAACAAATGGCACTGGACCAAGCAGCAACTGTTCATTAGAGGAGATTTACATGTTAGAACACAAAAGCATGAAAAAAAAAAAAGCTAGTGGAGTAATGCAGACTGTTTTTTATGTTTGTACATTCCAGGATTTGTACTAGACATATGATAATTCCTCCTTAGCTCACAAAGGTTCTACAGCTTCATCTACCATATTTTTCGGACTATAAGGCGCATCTAAAATCATGACATTTTCTCAAAAATCAACAGTGGCCTTATGTATGGCCTTTGGTTGTGTTTAACCTCCAACCGATTTTATGTTGTTCACATTACGGCTAATAAATAAAATGTAAATGTAAATGTAAATGTAAATGTAAATGTAAATGTAAATATAAATATAAATATAAATAAAATGCACCTGTTAAGAGACATGCACCATGCAGATTTCAGGTTTTGTATTTTAGTGTTAAAACTGAACAATGTTGAGAGGGATCCGGGCATGTTTGATGCCCAAATCACCCAACTGTTAAACTTGTATTTTTGCGTTAGCTACAACTGAGAGTTATTGTAAATGACCTGAATAAAGGCGTTTTGTTTCTCTTATTGTGCTTTATAATCCGATGCTCCTTATGTGTGGACAATGACACAACTGACATAATATTTGATACTGCGCCTTATAATCTGGATAATCCGGCTCCTTATGTGTGGACAATGACACAACTGACATAATATTTGATACTGCGCCTTATAATCTGGTGCACTTTATAGCCCGAAAAATACAGTAGTTATAATTCAGACATCAATTTTATTCATCATTAAAGGGCCTGCATCTCACTATTTTCTGATCTATGTTTTCATGTTGTTTCCTGGAGTTTTGTTTCATTCGCACATGTTCAAAACACAAACCCTGCATATTTAGGCTAAGTTCTTTTCTCATACTGAAAGCATGTTCCACCTGGTAATGTCATGAGTTTTTAAACCTCATACACCTTGTTATTTTGAGCTGTGACAGACAAATAAAAAAGGGTTATGTTAAGAATGTGAAGTATGAATGAAAGAAAACACAACTCCAGGTATGTGATGATTTGATGAGTTAAAAGCATGAGAACATGGGTTTTTGTGTAATATTGATTTTCTATTAGAAATGTTACACAATGCACCTTTGTACAGGAAAGTACCACCGGCATCCTGACATACAGATACAACCTTGTGTGGCGCATGTTCTAGTGAAGAAGAACCTCCGCTTCAAACCAACACACAAGGACAATTTTGTTTCTTCTATTTCCAATTCACGTCACTCTCCTCGCTCTCCTCCCCCTCTCCGACGAGAAAGGTTTATGTTGTCCTTCTGCGGTCACCACCAAGGACATGCTTACAAATGATTCCAAGTGCCATTTGAGTGGGTGACTTAAATGAACTGAAATGGTCATAATCACATTCATGAGGGCTTTCTCTGCAGTCAAAACAACAGTGGCTAAGTGGATAAAAATATCACTGTTGTACTGAGGTGACAGCTGAGGTTAGCGGTGGAGTAGGTTGTGTTCACGTGACATTCTACGACCCCTATAGTTTAACATTGAGCTGGAGGACTGCAGGCTGCTTAAGATTCTACTTGATTTGTTATGGATATTTCATTTTAAAGGTCCCGTATTACACAAAATGGATTCCCGTGAGCTTTAATGATGTTACCTCCTCAAAAACACACCCAGAGTTGTGTTCTGTCTACATCTGCAATGCTCAAAATGCTCTGTTCCACCTTACGATGCCATGAAGCGGTGGTTTTCAAGTTAACTTTTCTGGTGAAGGTGCGAAGAGTGTTGTATGTTTGAAGGAATAACTCAGCCTAAATATTGTTTGTAGGGTTAAATATGCGTGAATGCAACAAAAAACAACTCTGAGTATGTTTTTGATGACGAAAAAACAATATAACCGATCAGTAAATATTATAATATGGGCCCTTCAAATAGTTTGCAGTGCTCTAACGTTGCATTCCAAGCATTCAAATTATGCACCATGATGAGTTTATAAGCGCTTTTCCCAACTCTCAGAAACAAGAGTAAAGCTAACAACAACTGCATGCTAACGTGCACAATCTAAGTCATCTCCAAGTAAGAACAAAGCACCAAAATCACTCTGAGGAAGGTAGTAGACTGCACCCAAAACTGCAAAGCTATGATCGTAAGTGACTATAATATTTGTGGATCACGAATTTTGAGTGAATTTAATTTATTAAACCTCTGCCCTCCATCTGAAAACCTGACATATTCAAATCCTAGAATCTGAACGGCAGCTATAGGCGAGTAAATGCGTAAAGTGGAGCAAAAAAAGGCAATTGCGATGAAAAATAAGGATATTTCCTGTTGACTGGCACTGCGCTATTGGATGGGGAATACCTTTTAAAGATTAATGTGTGTGTTTTGACAGATATAGAGAGAACAGGAAAAAAGCGTGTGTGCGTCAGTCGTGAGGTGCTATCTCAGACCGCCGCCGTCCTCTGAACACATGAAAAATGGTTTGGAAGTTTGTCTGTGATACTTTGGAAAGACACAGGCAAAAAGGAAACAGAAGGTTGGAACAGTGGGGTAGATCTCTTTGAGCCCGCGTGCCACAAAGACAGTCACGGTTTTCAAGTTTGGAGGTTTTATTTTTTTATTTGCACTTGATCTAGGAATGAATAATAAAGCATGTTGCCAGATATGGACCAATGAAAAATTTGTATGGTAAATGTCCAAATCTTTCCCTTCAATAAAGTGAGCTAATTTAAAAAGACAGTATGCACCTTTTTAGCTAAAAATAGACTCAAACAAGGCATGTTTTTTTTCTTTTTTTAAATTATTATTTTGTTGTATTTATTGCACTGGAAACAACGCATCCTTCCTGGGCAGGCTTGCATCTCCACAAACCTGACTCTTAATTGGCCTCTTAATTGAGTATCCTGCTTGTTTCCGTGGAAATGTTGTTCCATGTTGTATAATCTTCCACAATATGGCATAAAATGTATCTCCATTGAGAATTTTTAAAAGTTTTTAGTTCTTTTTTATCTATTTCCATAAAATTATGATGTGACGTGCCATCTCCAGGAAGTTACACAGTGTTGCTTTAAAATATATACATATAATCAACATTTGTAGTATTTATTGCTATATATTTTTGTTATTTTATGGTGATAAAATAAAATAAAGTGTCTATTTATGCCACTATTACTTCTTAAATGTAAATATGTGCAATTTAATTCCTTCATTCCTGTGTTTGTACCGGTTCTCTTATATCTGATCTTACAAAATGCCATTGCTATAATCATTGCCTCCTCTACAGTTAGTTAAATTGGCTTTTTTTAATACATACTCATTATCTTTGTTTACATATAAAAGACAAAATCTCAGACTAAAAGCATGACGTAAGACCTCTGAAGTGACGTCTGACTTTGACATATAGCATCATATCAATCAATGGGATTTTCAGTAGTCTTTTTTCCACAGAGTCATAATGTGGTTTTGAGAATAAAGCCTAAAGGGGCACAGCGGGGCACGCGCACATCAAATTCAAATAAATGACTGCAGACTGTGCATGTGGTAATAGAATAGAACCACTCACTTGAAGAGCTCCTGTCTCTGGATAGCCCTGTTCGTCAGCGGGTCAATGGCGTACACCATCAGGTCTGATTTACTGTAGTCTTCCAGCTCGTACCCGTCACCGTGGCGACGAGGACCGATGGACTCCACTATGACTTTGGCACCGGGGATCTGGTCCTGGATGTGGCGCTCCAGGATTCTGCCAAGAGGAAGCAAGAAAGTACAGATTTTAACAGGTTGTGCGCAATTTTTGAATAACCCTTTTTACAGTTTGAATATACGGATCAGAGGGCTCCTAAACCTATAATCACCTATAGAAAACACACATCATGTTCATCTCGCTGCAGTGGGAATCAACCATGAAACAAAAACTAAATCTAACCATATAATTTACTTGACTGGCGTGCTAATATAAGTGTGCCGTTGTTATGGAAATGGCTGAATCATTGTTTTCAAAGTTGTGGCTTTGTACTAAAAGAATAATAAACCTAAAGCATATTTTGACCATGAGTTCATCTTCAAAGGTAGAAGGGA
>KN509473.1:17229-35287 GCA_000787155.1 Scartelaos histophorus
GGTAGAAGGGAAGGAGGCAATAGTTTGAGAAGTGCACTGTGCCTTTTGGTGTGCAACCCTGGGACTAAAGATAAGTGCCTCCATATGAATGCTGAACATAATCTAAAAATTACAGTTTTCAGCACTGATTTCTCTTCATTTAAAAGTCCTATATTACACAAAATTGACCAATGAGTAGAGCTGTGTTGAAAAAAACGATTTTCCGATTCTGAATCGATTCGCATAATAAATTCTCAATATCGATTCGCGCGTCCAAAAATCGATTACTAAATATATATAAATACAATTATTTTTTAGTAGCCTAATCCCCCGGTAAACTTTTATCTAAGTCGCGTCCATGGTATTCACGTTGTGGCCACTCGCACCATAGACTCTGCTGCTCTCGCCATCGTGACAGACAACGGCGCTAATATGGTGCGTGCGGATCATGGGTCTAACTCTCACCGGCTGCTTTGCGCATAGAATCAACCTCGCTTCACAAGCCGGTCTCAAACTCCCGAATATTGCACGTCTGCTTGGGAGAGTGAGGCACATAGCGAAGTGTTTCCATGGCAGTACTACAGCCACTCTCACAGCCATCAGGAACTACCAATACTTGCATAATTTGCTGTTAAATGTCAATCTAATGCTAGTTTTAACATGTTGTATGTAAAACAGGTTAAGGTTAGGATCCAGATTGGATCGTATCGGATCGAATCGAATCGGGATAAAAGATCCTTCATCTTAAGAATTGGAATCAAATCGATTCTTGAGATTTGAATCGATACCCAGCCCTACCACTGTGTTTAAGACATGTTCTGTTACCTCCTCAAAAACATACTTGGAGTTGTGTTTTGGTTCATTCACACATGTTTGACTAACCCTTTATTATTAGTCTACATCTTCAAAGCTCAAAATGCTTTGTTCTACCTTGTGATGTCATGAAGTGGTAGTTTCATGCTACCTTTTACCTTAAGATCAATACAGATTGGCAATTCCAGGGGCTGAAATTATCCAAATGATTCGAGTGAAGGTGAGTTTAAAAACACAATAATTCAGTCCTGTATTACCACATGACATCACCAGGTGTTGTTTTCTGTTTGTGAGAAGATCTCAGTCTAAATAAGCAGGATTTGTGTGTTAAACATGTGTAAATGAAACAAAACACAACTCCAGGTACTGTATGTTTGTGATGATGCAACATTATAACACAGATTAGAAAATACAGTACAGTTATGGGACTTTTAACAGCCCAAAGTTCCACAATGAAGACTTTTTCTAGATTTTCCTTAATTAGCACTGCTCATTATTAACTTGTCTCCAAACTTATCCTTTAATGCTTGATGCCAGCTCAGATGTTAAAGCACTCTTAAGTATTTCCGGCACCTACAGATCCACAGTAATATGAGAGCCTCTTCTTAAGCACTCTCTCTGGCTGTGATGGTCCCTCTGTGCCCCCCTCTTTTCTCCAAAACCAGCTCTTGGCACAAAAACATTGCCTTCTGATAATCCTTGTTCAGGCACCACAAAATCCACACCTCAAATTACAGCCAATAAAAGAAAAGCTGCCCTGACTCTCACTGCCAAGATGGATAAACTGTGGGCACCCAGGTAAAATGCTTTAGCAGACTGCTTAGAAGTTATTATGGTGTTATGCACAAATCAACTTTATGCAAACTTTTTACTTAGTTTGGTTGTTAAAGAAGAAGAGTTTTGGGTCAGGTTTTATTGTGATAAATTTTTCTTCTTCTTCTTCTTTTTTTTTTTTTTACAATTAAAGAGCCCATATTACACTATTTTCTGATCTATATTACAATGTTGTTTCCTCATCAAGTGTTTTTTTCATTCACTGTTGCATACTTAGACGGAGTTTTTCTCTCAAACCAAACTTTTTTCCTCCTTGTGATGTCATGTGGTGATACAGGAAGTGCTCCACTGTGTTTTTAACTTCATACATCTTCATGTGGATGATTTCAGATCTGGAATTGTCCATTTCTGCTGAACTAAAGGTAAAAGGTAGTTGTTAACTGGAAAACTACCACTGCATGACATTACAAGGTGGAACAAAGCATTTTCAGACTTTGAGATGTAGACAGACTAATAATAAAGGGCTCAAACATGTGTGAATGAAACAAAACACAACTCCATGTATGTTTTTGAGGAGGTAACAACCTTATAACAGTCAATTTTGTGTAATACAGGTCCTTTAAAACTCATTAAAACCCCACTGTGTACCATTTTAGCCTATACTTTTAAAAGCATGCATTTAGTTGTAACTGCTGAAATGTTTCACAGGGGGTCTTTAAAGCTACCATGTATAATTAAACGGTAAACAGTCACATTTTTCTATAGCGCTTTTCCACCTTTGAGGCACTTGAAGCGCTTTACAACAAGGAACCACTCGCCCATTCACACACATACACAACCCAACAGAGCTACTGCCACACACTGACTAATGAGACTGGCCTCTGCTGTATTCTCACACGTCACCTCTAGATACTATCTGTGTTAGTTCTGTTTACAATAGGCCGGTTGCTTTATTTGTTCGTTTTTTGTTTGTTTTCTTTGTTACACACTTAATGAGTTCTTCTTTCTTCTCCTCCACCAGCGTAGGGGGCACTGTAGACACCACCACCTGCATGTCCAATGCATTCACCACAGAAACCTGCAAAAAAAACAACAGATCCTTTAAAGCGCATTGTGCGTGTGTGGTGGAGAATCTGTCAAACACTTTTCTTCATGGAGATGTTATTGTTTTGTCTGGAATGTTTCACACTATGGCAATTAACACTTCCATCTTAATGGGGAGAGGCAACCCTGCTAACAGTCACAATTCCTTTATTTCTAGGTACTTCTGAGCTATAAAATCACTTATAATTGAATAAATCTAAATATAAATACAGCTGCATGTGCACTGTGGAACATTCCAGGCAAACTAATGACGTATCCACGGAAACAAGCAGGTGACGGACCCCTAACTAAAAAGTTACACAGTGCTCTCAGTATTAAGATGTCTCACGTTCCAGTTGTGACTATATCAGACAGAGAAGAAGAAAATCCTCTAATTGGCCATTTGTTATTGCGTCAGGGAGCGACCCCGTCCAATTCATATGCAGCTGTTAAGTGTATACGACAACAGGCGCAGAGCGGAGGAGCCAGATCCCCTATGTGAATACTGTGAAATGAGGTTTTCCCCTTGAAAATTAATGGGTCCTGTGCTTAGCCGTTCTCTGCTCCCTCACACGTGGCAGCCAATGTCCCAAGCCCTCCTCTTGTCTTGTTAAGTCCTTGTTAGCCGGGTGTATTTCAATAAGACACAAATGTAATATAAGGCTGAAGCACAGATAGTTAGATCGATGGAAGATTTTGTGCAAGGCTGGTTTCAAAGGCAAAAACTGTATCGGCAGAGAAGTATAAACAAGAATTCAGTTTTGGTATGGAACAAAAGAAATATTTGCAGGAGAAATGATATTTAGGATTTGAAATTTAGACTAAAGATTGAATTATTCATGTAGTAATGTAATTTAAATAATAATCTATAATATATAATTCATTTGCTACAGTAAAATATATTGCAAATGGGCCATTTGGGAGCTATAAAATCTTGCTAACAAATGAAACCTTAAGCTTGTTTTCAAACTTTGTTTTCCAGAAAATCAAAGATCCAGTGGTAAGAAACCGGATTGTGTGAGTACTATTATAAGTTTAATCCATGTACTACTGAACCAAGAACACTGCCGGCTCAGTGCTCATCTGTCATTATCTGATCTGGGTTATAAAAGGTATAATACTCCCTACAATGGAAGCATAACTTAGACTTGAATGGACAATGTTTTAATGTGTTTGGATCTTGTATTGATGGTAAATTGCCTCTTTTTACAACTCGCTTTGCACCGGATGAATTATTCTTCAACAAATTCATGTTATTATAATATATATTTCAAACATTTTATATAATATTTTACATTTCGTCACCTTACTAAAATAATCGCCCAAGTCACTTTTTTGCCTAAGTTTACTTACAAAATGCCATAATTTCAATTTTGGGGGGAGTTTTGTTTCTTTCCTGAAAAACCTGAAAAATATTACTTTTTATTTTAGGAAGGTGTCAATTTTATTGCTGTATACATTTCTTAACATATTAAAATTAAGAATTTTTTTGGGCAAACTGCTATTCTAAACTCACTGTAGCATTGTGTGGCACATTGCCATGTTGAATGAATGTGGCTCAGGCTACTCAGGCTGTTCTAAACCTGGTCACGAGAACCATTAGGGAAATAGGATTAATCACAATTGAATCACAATTGAATGGCAATTGAATCACAACTGAAATTTGAAGCAAATCTCAAAGACTCAAAGACTAAAACAAGCTTATAACATAGATCAGAAAATAGCACAATATAGGACAATATCCTCTTTCATTGTGTAAAAAAGATGCTAACCCTGTAGTTTAGACCTCTACAAACAAGTTCTGAAATGCATGGGATTCTTGGGTGAGTTTAAAGCTCAAATGTCTGTATTCTTTCAGATCTGAATGCTCCTACACCTCTTGAAACTTTGAACAGATCTAAACACAAATCCCAAATCGAAACGTAACTGCAACACTCTTCAGAAAAGCTGCAATTTCCAAAATCGCCCGGCCTTAAGAATCATGCCCGTGAATACTAGTTAGAGCTTCCTTTTATAATCAGTTTGCCTCCTTTTATAGTTTGAAAATTGGTTTGCCAAGTTTTAATCCACTTTCCCTGTCTCCAAGATTGGATAATGGACGTACAGTAGACAACTTATCAGATAATTATTCATCTTATTAGGGCCATTATGAAAATAAGCTAACCTCTGAGACAAGTCCACAAAGGAGACAGTAGAGCAATGCCCCGTGTCTTTCAGAACCATCAGTCTATTATAGTAATTGTATTCACAGGCTTTTGTAGCTCTCTCATTTACAAGCAGAATGACTTTGACAGAGAAGACGACTGGTGTCCCCTTCTTTTACCGTTTTACCGTCAATGAGGGGGCTGTAACTCTCTTCAAGTGGTAATCAAAGGCCACGCAGCAGATATTCACTGTAAGGCGCATAAAACTGATTACGGCGATGGAGAAAAATTGGATATAACATATTGTCAGATACAGGCCTAATCTTTATTTATTATTATTGATTAAAAATGCACTGCGGAACTTCTGCCACCTGCTCGTCTCCATGGAAATGTTATTGCTTGGCTTGAAATGTTGCGCAGTAAACATTTATCTAGTATTTATTTAATTTTGTCGCTAAAATGGACGTCCCCGGTGACTTACAGTGAGTTACACGCAGCCTTGTTCTGGTTCTGCACACATTCTTTTATATAAAAAGTTGAATTTTTTTGGTTTTTTGGGTATTTGGCTGAGCTTTATCAAAAAAAAGTGTATGCTTTCCCCAATAATAGCCTATTAAAGCAGCTCTAGAGGAGGGTTCGCCACCTCTATCCATCTCTCCAACACTTATTCGGTTACAGGTGTTTTAAATGTAAGTGTAAAAAATGTGTAGATATCTTTTAAAAGGATGTTACGATTTTTAGTTATAAGTAAATTCTCAGAAACCCACGAAAAGTTTAACACCCACTCTCTTTTTTAAGCACCATTTATTCATTTAGCAGCTATGACTCCTGCAGTGTTCTCTTCCTTGTACCTACCACCACTTCCGCACTGTTGCTGAGGCCCTTCCCGTAGTCGTCCGTAGCGATGACTTCAAATTTGAAATAGGAGCGCCTCATATTGCGGAACATCATTGCCGACTTGATGATCCCGGTGTAGGTCTCGATGACGAAGCTGTCCTGCCCCTCGGCGGTGGGGGGGATGATCAGGCGGTAAGCGTTGGCGCTGTAGTTCCCCGTGTCTACATCTGTGGCCTGCAAACAAACACATGCAAATAATATTAAAACATGTACATGAGCTGGGGGTAAATAAGTGATGAGGGATTGTATAAGTTTTTCTTCTTTTGGGGCAGTTTTTGTGGTCGTCGTCCTTGTTTCTGTTGATACGACTGCACTGATGACAATATGGACGGCAGTATGATAGTATTCCATTGTAAAAGAACGTAATATGTTTTAATGTGTATAAAAACAGTGGATCTCGAACTTTTCACTTCATCTGAGAGAACATCTGGCCTTCTGAGTGCTTCTCCAGATCTATGAGTTATACCAGATGTTCAGTCTCGGTTCAGCTCAAAATGGGACAAAAACATAATGTGTATTTATTTTCAGTCACACCAACGTGTTTCGACGACTTGCGAGTCTTCATCAGGGCTGATGACGGCACTAGTTGAAACGCGTCGGTGTGACTGAAAATACTACACTGCAAATCAAAGTGCCTCTGCCATCCTTCATTTTCCAAAAGATTTCAAGCCCTCTGGTCTGATGGGCACCTGTGTTTGTAAGTTTTGATCCAGTGCAGCACTCCAACATTGCTCATTTCTCAAAACGTGATATTGACACATCACAGGATTCAATGACTATTAGGACCTCTTGCGTATCACCAATTGCACATGTACCAAAGTTTGAGAAACACTGCTTCCTTGAAAACTGTGTTAAACATGCATTTGACTTTTTGGTTGAGTGTCCATCACTTGCTTGTTTCTTTGGATATGTCATTGTTCTGCCTGAAATAAATGCCGTAAATTAATAAAGGCGTTTTATTTCAACCGGTGAGTGGATTTTTTGCATCTTTATACTGACTTCCCTTCCCCAAACTTCCCCACCACTGTGTTTTTTCTACTGTGTATTATCCTCTGGTGGTCCAGGAAGCGCTCCTTTTGAAACTTTTTTATTTTTGTTCTGCCTGAAATGTTCCTCAGTATGACATTAAACACATCTAGCTTACAGTTTTTCAGTTACAGACCTACGGAACTGACCTGTAACTTGCTATGGTTTAGTCTCCATGAAGATAAAAAGCCATAAGACCTTGAAACATTCCAGCCAAAGCAATAACATCTTCATGGAGAAAGGTACTTGAAGGGCTCTCCACTATGCGCCTTTAAAGTTGACACCATTTTGACAAAGTTTCAGCAATTCTGTGACCTATCAAGCAAGAATAAGAACACCAAATTCCCAGCTTCCCTTTCTAAAATGACATCCCAGGTGCTCTTACCGGAATCCACCTTTTACGCCATCAAATGTCCCCATGTGGGCACAAGTGGCACATACAAGAATTTCTGAAATACGATCGGAAACGGCGGAAAAGCGCGGCGGTTTTTAGCCCTTCGTGATTTGGTAGGAACAGATTTCTAACGTATTGTGTAGAGCTTCAAGAGCGTGCTTCATTTATCACAGTTATTCTGATGCTTCACCATATCAGTTCCTTCATTAAACTAATTCATCATTGCGGTCTGTGGGGTTTTCTCTCAGAGGCGGTGGTGTGGCCGGGCTGTCAACGCGCCCACTGTTTAATAACGCCCGTCAAAGATACAGCCGATATTTTGTACTAGTTTACATGGGAGAAAAGAACTGGCTGGAGGATTTTCATGACAATATTTTGATTCTCGTTGATTAAAATCCTGTCAGTCGTATGTTAATGTAGCCAGTTTGGAAGCCTTGTCCAATCAAATGCCATTTTTGTAACTCGTTTTTGTAACACTCATACGTTAAAGCGCCCGTATCACGCTGTTTTATGGTCTCTGTTATAATGCTGCTTCCTTGTCACAAACATACCTAGAGCTGTATTTTGTCCTCAAACTAAAAACCTTGTGATGTCATGTGGTAATAGAGAAAGTGCGTCATTGCTTTTAAACTCTATACACCTTCGCTAGAATCGTTTGGGTCGTTTCAACCCTGGAATTGCCTGAATTCTCTATTGAACTAAAGGTAAAATGTAGCTGTTAACTTGAAAACTCATGAAATACCACATGAAATCACAAGGTGGAACATTCTGAGCTTTGGAGATGTAGACAGACTAATAAATAAATAAATAAATAAATAAATAAATAAATAATAAAGGATTTCTCAAACATGTGTGAATAAAACAAAACACAACTCCAGATATGTTTTTGAGGACATTATAACATGGCTTAAAAGAGTCAATTTTGTGTAATATGCATTATGTAAGCATTATGTTTGGCTCTTAAATATATGTCGTAAATATATCTCTTTAACACTTAACTTGGAACTTTAAATGAACTGTCTGAAATGAATTGTATTATGTAAATTTATGTGATTGTTGCTGTACTTTTAACCATCCAATAAATTCTATCACATCAACCTGCCGAGGGATTGAAGATGGAAATTAGCAACTGTGGCTATAATCTTTACATATTTACAGTTTAAATGCTCATTAATATGTGCTGTTCCTTTAACAATACATGCATAAGAATAAGAATATGTCTAGACATTAAAGCACTTCTTGGGATTTCATGATTCAAATGGCATTTCAACTGTGGCTATAATCTCAACCTTTACCAATACATAAATAAGAATAAGAATATGTCTAGAAACTAAAGCACTTTTTGGGATTTCATGATTCAAATGGCATTTACAAACATAATCTGTATTTGTTTGTATTTGTGTCCTCTATAAACAGCAGCATATGGCATCTTAAACTAAAATGAATGAAAACAAACATCTTAAATAGTCTTAAATATAAAAATATTCATTTTAACTGTGAACAGTCAAAACTTCCTCTTCCTCTTCACACATTCTCTAACTCCACACGACACATTCTTATTATACTATAGTCACTGTAATGAGGTCAGGAGCACTTTTCAAAGGCCAGAGTTTTGTCATCGTGGTAACACTTACTTCCTAGTTTGCTTTATAATGAGATGCTAACAACGCACAATGGCCTCATTTTGACCCTTGGAACTGCTTTTACAATAAATACATTTTTAATAGTACTAACTACTACAAGGACTATGACTACTACTTCTATTAACACACCAAATACACTATATTTCTTTTAAAAATTCAACAAAACAACCTAAACTGCTATGTGACGACATATTAAAGTTATGTGTAAATCTTGGTTCTTGCTGAAAAAGGAGGCTCTGAACCTTTGTAAACCAGAATACATATGCCTGTATTCACATTTTACTATTAAGGAAAATGTTGAACAAAGTAAAGCAAACCTTTCTATTCTTCTTTCTCCTTTTTACCATTTAAAATGGTATTTAATTTATTTGCCAGTTATGCAGTGAAAAACGTGCTTGAGGGGTTATTTCTATTTGTTCATTAGTTGCAAAATAATCAGCACAAAATAGTAGCAGTTTCAAAAACATCACATTTGCATTTTTCTTCTGGCAAACTTTTAATGATTGGCTTTAAATTAGCATCTTGTAAAAAAGAATGATTCATTTACTGAAGTAGAATGTTCAATTTGTGATTCAACTTTTTGGCTACAAAAAAAAAACACACGTAAATATATTTGTTACAAATTTAAAAAAAAATCATCTGTTGTCATTTTGGTACCAACTTCTGAATTTGTGAACTATGCTACTATGACCTATCTATGCCATTTGTAAACTACAATCAACTTTTACTACGTATCAACTTTTCAAGCCATTAGTGAACTACAACTACTACAACTATTACAGCTACTGTTACAACTACTCCTTTTTTGGGTTATTTTTACAGAATTTTCCTAACACAAACTGTGGGTCCACATAGTTCTAATCTAACATAATTATGACATTTTCTCGCCTTTTTGAAATCATCTCAAACAAACGGCTGCAAACTCCAAACAAACACAAACTGCTGGGTCAAAATAACCCACAGTTGTGTTAGTCCAATAGTGACTCAGCGGTGGGTGATTATTTTACAGAGGTCGGGTTTTTTAGTGTGTACTACTACTACTCCATTACATCATAAAAGATGCATGTAATGGTAAAACAACATATACCTCCTCCACTGACCTTTGCTGCTGTTTTGGGACTGTCCACGAACACAAAAGCATGAGTTTTGTGAGGCCCATCTCCCTCTGCTGACACTGATGAATAGAACCAATCAGATTTCCCTCCAGCTATTTGCCCGGGACAGGGAGCCACGCGATAAGGTCTGAATAAGAACGCCGCGTACGATATCACACACAGGCGCAGATCCCTATTGGCTAAAACACCGAATAAAGAAATCCACAGGCGGTCTAATGGAGTGTTGATGTTTTAAAAGCGGTGAATGATTTCCCAAGATGCACTACAGATGTATATATCAGTACATTAATACGCGAGAATGAGGGTAAAAATAGACCGGCTTTAGCGTGTTAAATACTTGATGGGTATTAGAATAGACGCGCCATTTGGCTGATCTGTCATTAGTGATAAAATCTATAGGTTTAGCATAATGTAAAGTTTGAATTTAAATGTTTGCACGGTTTAATGGGAATAGCAGCTTACCGTACTAAACTATAAAAGCAGATTCTTTGATGCCAGTGGAAGGTCCGTCAGATTTTACTGCTTTGTCGGGAATGTTTCACAGTATGGTATTAAACCTTCTAGATATTTTTGCGCTATAAACCCACCTGTAATTGAATAAATGTAAAGTAGAGCTGTTTAATGTCATACTGTGAACATTACAGGGCAAAGCGACGACATCTCCGCAGAAACAAGCAGGTGATGAGCCCTGGAAGTGTGTATTTTTGGATCCTAAGAACCTACACTGTGGATAACATTTGAAAACTATATGGAAATGTGCAATTCTCAGATGAAAGCGACACATTGCGCTTATCCAAACACGACAGTTTCAAAGCTGAGGGGAAAACACGAGCAAAGCCAAGTGAGGGATTCTGCTCTTGTCAGTATTTACTATAGCGCTTTACCCCCGAATGTAGGGGAGCTCCAAACAGCGGTTTAAAGAGGGTGCACCTGATAATGGCTATTTCCAACCCCAAACAAACAAAGCGAGTTAAGTTTAATCTGTTAGCAGCAGTCCAAACTCATTCCTCACTTTGTTAATGCGTTCGTAACGTTTGAATTCTTTGCAGGGACAAAAGTTTGAAGAAAAAAGCGGAGTTTGAGCATCACTGAACTGCCAACAACGTAAAGTGGGGTTATAGCACAGCAATGCTACTTCCAGCTTTGTGATTGATACAAATGTTTTGATCCAGATAGTACACAGTGGCCTGGTTTCTTCAGTAAGACAAGCTTTTACAATGTTAATGTCGAGGGAGAAACCAACAAGAAAACAAGAAAACAAGAGGTTCGGGACCTTTAAACATTCTTCTTCTTCTTTCACGATCACTTGAAATCCTGAACTGATCATAAATCATCACAACACTCATTTTGTTATCACATTACCATTAAAAAACCTCGACTTTTATGACAACAATGGCTTTTGGGTGTGAAATAATAAAAACATAATACAACTATGATGCAATAGACAGCAATAGAAGAAGAAAAAAACTCCTGATTAATCATTTGATCAAACAACATTAAAAGGTCAAGAAGCATCCCTAGAGCTGCACGTACGCACTTGACAAGAACTAACATTTTCAAACATAATCTGACATTTAACACTATTTATTTTACTATAAACGCCACTTAGCATGAAAACATATTTGTTAGAATGCAAGAAGGTCAAATCGGTCAAATGCCATTGCTTTCTAATAAAAAGCTCCACGGAAAAAAGCTGCTTCATTACTTATTAACTCCCACAAAGCTTCTCCTCGTGCTATTCACACTCCAGTAGGCCAAGGGGAGACTGTGAATAGTACTTGACCCATAATTCCACGCTTTGGTACCTTTTCCAGAATGCGAGAAGCACAGATAGGGGCCGTTTGCCTTAAAAGACCTTCAGCAGTGGTGGAAACTAACAAAGTAAGTTGTAAGTACAGTATTTTTCTGACTATAAGGCACATCTAAAATCATCACATTTTCTCAAAAATCAACAATGTGCCTTATAATCCAGTGGCCTTATGTATGACCTTTGGTTGTTTTACTAACCTCCAACTGATTTTATGTTGTCCACATTAAGGCTAATAACGGATTACTCGCAAGTCAGGAAGAGTAATATGTTGGCGACATATAGGGCGACTGTACGGAGCCGTAGAAGGGACGTGGTGAATATAAAATAATAAGCGTGGGGAGGAATTATAAGGCGTGTGCACAAGATATTAATACGTGTGCACGAGTTATAACCCGTGTGCACAAGTTATAACCCGTGTGCACGAGTTATAACCCGTGTGCACGAGTTATAACCTGTGCGCACAAGTCATCCGTGACGTATGTGCTCCTTCCTTCTGAATGATTCTCGCAAGTTTGTATTGCGCATGTCATTCCCAGTTCCACACCATGGAAAGTGAGGGAATGTGTCCTAACGTGCTCCCACGCTTTGGATATAAATCGTGTTTTAAGACGTTCTCTCACTTTTAATAACTCATGCGCACGCCTTAACGCAAAGCGTGCACACTAAAACCCGTTTGCTTATTGCGCCTTATAATCTGATGCTCCTTTTGTGTGGACAATGACAGCAATTTACGTATGATTTGATACTGCGCCTTATAATCCGGGGCGCTTTATAGCCCGAAAAATATGGTAGTGCAATACTGTACTTAAGTAAAAAAAATATTCTGTTGGAGGGTCCGTTAAATGCTGTTCTACATGGAAATGTTATTGCTTTGTTTGGAATGTTTCACAGTTTGGGATTAAACATTTTTATCTTCAGGGAAACCAAACCAGACCAAGTTATCTGTCCAAGATCTGTCAGATTTTAATTTATTTTTTTAATAAGCTATAAAACCAAATGTAATTGAATAAATGTGAGGCAGTGCTGAGTAATGTTTAATACTACCATCAAGCAAAAAGTTACGCAGTATACCTTTAAGTAAAAAAATAGATATCTGTACTTTACTTTTTTTTACTTTACTTCTTACTCTACGTTTGAGAGCAGGTATCTGTACTTTCTACTCCACTTCAATTTTGAAAAGTGTTGAAAAAGTGTTTTTTGTAATTGTTTGAGGATTTATTTTATGAAGTTCATAATTTGAGCAAACAAAAATATACAAAAAAGAAACAGCTAGAAAAAATATCCATTCAATATTCTGCACAAATCTTTATCAAAAGCACCACATTTGAAGCCTTACTAGATCTCAAAATCTGCACAAAATACTTTTACTTTTTACTCTTTAAGTATATTTTTAAACAGGCACTTTTACTTAGACTTTTTTGCTCTAATATCTGTACTTTTAAGTAACAAAGTTGAGTACTTTTTTCACCACCGGACTTCATATAGGATGAGCGATGGAGAACCAATCACCAGTTTTTACAGTGTCTCCTTAAATGAACTGCTACTTTGTCAGATATTTTACTACCGGACGTTATATACTGTAGTTAAATATTAAGATAGCCTTCATAAATCTTTAAGATACTATATTATGCAGGTTTTTTTAATGCTTCACAGACCATACACTTGGTATTTTTGGTATTAATATGTATCTGGAAAATATACAAAACGCCAGCAAGGTTTATATCTGCTGGCCCATGGGTAGTGAAGAAAAAGTGGTAGTAGCATTGATGTTTCTAAGCTGTGTAGTGGTAGCAATTTGAAGAATGTTCAGAACGAGTGGGGTAAAGTTGTATGGACTTTAGAAAAGAGGAACTTCATGGATTACTATTAGAAGACTTTGAGCTCTGAAGAGGGAGAGCTGTGAGAAGCTGAGAGATAGTTCTAAAACTTTTACTGCTTTATTTCTTTTTACATGTACATACACATTTACATAATTATGACTTATTTGGCACAGTCTCTTGGTATTTTTGCTACTTATTTAAATGTTGTTATTGCCATTTATAATTTCAGTCTTTGTTATTTTAATATATTGGCATGTGTGAGCTACTGTGTCCAAGTAATTTCCCTTGTGGATAAATAAAATTTGTCCAAGTCTAAGTTTAATGTGCAGATCACTGAACTGTGCTCAGATGAAACATTAATTGATGATTAACTCAAATACAAAATGCAAAAATGGCATTAAACTTCTCCATGGAGGCTGGTAAGTCAAGTTACAGGTCTGATCTGTGGCAATTTCAATATAATAATGTTTAATGTTTAATAATTTCAATATGTTTATATTCCCTATGAGAAGATGGTGTCACAATCTTCTCCAGAAAAGTTAACTAGTGCACATTTAATGAAGGAGCATTAGAGTTAAAGGTGTCCACCTGCTTGTCTCCATGGAAATATTACTGCTGTACCTTGATTATTCTACAGTATGGAAATAAACTGGGTAATCACAATGGAGACAGGTTAATGATCAGATCTATGGAGAAGCAAGACTGGACATGGAGAGGATTATCAATCATTCTGAGCTATAATACACCAAACAAATGCAAGGGAGATATGTTTAATTCCCTACTGTGGAACATTCCAGGCAAATAAATATCATCTCCATGAAGACAGCCAAATAGCAGAGCCTCCATCTTAGAAGTTACACAATGTGCTTTAATGTGAAGACTAAAGTTGTTGAGAGAATATATGCAGTTCTCTCCATGTACTGTGCATTCATTCCCCTGGCATAACTTGGTGAATATTCAGCCTGGCAGAAACTAGAGCACTGAAACACTGTCAAACAACAAAGCAGCCTGGCATGATTCTGACATGTTCATCATGAGAGTATTCAAAAGGAAGAGGAGGCCTTTCTATCTAAAACTATGGAAATAACATAACACAGATATGCCAATTTAAGAACAAAAGCAGAAAATAGTCTAGATGTAAAATAAACTGTATTTTACCGCCTCTGTGCTCGTCAAATATCAATCACAGGCCATATCACCAATCTGCCAAAATAGAAGCTTCTTTTAAATAGTTTCATGAATCTGAATTTTTTAACTAACTAGGGCGCTCCAAAAGCATTCAACCAAGAGACAACCCTGAATGTTGTTTCTTTTCATCAAAAACTTCACTCGAACTTGCGATGTAATGCTTAAAAACATAAGCCACCTCCAATGACAGACTGATGACAAGTTCCCCAAAGGACACATATGCATTATTGATATTGTTTTTGGCCTTTAAACACGGCTGGTTTGGCATTTCATGCTTTAGACCTTAAGATAATGGATATCTACAGAGAATAGCTACTATGTTCCCACAGAAATACTAGTAACTGGAGTGAGCCCGCGATCTACTGGCAGCAGAGGGAATAGAAACAAACAATTAAATAAACAAACCAGAGCAAGGTTTAGCATGGTCTCATATTGGACACAATCTGAGGGCAGAAATGCAACTAGTCTAGCAATGATTTATGGACATAGAAAAAGCTCAGCAGACCTCCACACTTTTACCTGTGATATAACAACCCTGAGAAATTCAAAGACGCATGCTTTTGAACACTCATGGGGAGAAGAACAATGCTATATGATGGTAAAAGCTCAAAAAGATCAATTTTGCATAATGTGTCCTTAAAATTTAATGTGACGTTTTTCTCATCTTCACATCGTCTCCTAGTGATGCTACCGGGAGGCTCCTCCTTGGCTCCAGAGTATCAATAATGCATCAGAAGTCTTGAAGAAAACATGGCTTCCACTTGGATCTCAACAGAACGTAATGATGCAGGTTAAGGAGGCTGTCTGAGCTCCTCGCGAGGGACACATCAAAGGTGGAGGAGAAGAAAAACATGTATGGAATAGACCAAGGCTGCTCCAGTTACAGTTACAATGTGCATACAGCTTTGGCAAATCAGGGGCTGCAAAGGTTGTTATATATTCTGCAAAAACCAACAACCTTTCAGTCTTCTGTGTGAGGGAAACGTGATTAAATTAGCAAGTCAAAGCCCTTTATAGCTGTAGCACTGAATGGCATTTCAGCTTTCAGTATTTGCTCCATGAGAGGAAAAGTACAACCTTTTACTGAAAAACTAATACGTGTGAAAAGTAAGTCTTGGGGAAAAAAGTAATTCTACTGCAGGCTTATAGGGCATCTAGGTGATTTTGTCCATATTTTAAATACTCAATTATAATTCTAAAGTTATGAAAAGTATTTCTAATCTCATTGTGGTTAATAATTAAAGATACCTGGAGCTGTTTTGTTGTGTGAGTTGTTTTTGAGGAAACATCATTATTACATAGATCATAAAAAAGCGTAATATGGGCCCTTTAAACTAAAACAAACAAAACTGATTGTGCCAAATTATATAGATTTTAATCCCTTACTTCTTACAGTATATGCTCTGGACTACTTTTCAGAATAATCATGTCCACCGCAAAAAATCCACAACAAAAAATCTAAACTGAAGTTCCCCAGGAGCCCAAAAGGCATGGTGCTGTAAAATGCAGTGGTAATGCTACCCTGTATTTACTCAGAGTTCAGGTCAGAGTTTAACCTTCACCTCTTGTTCAGTGAATCTTATGAGAGGTTGAGCTGCAGGCAAAATGCAATACCCATGACAGTTCTAGGACTGCGTGAAAGCTGTGATAGTGCTGGTGTTTTGAGCTAAAAAAGATAACGGGGAGAGCAACATAAGGCGGTTTCATATAACATGGTGGAAGCAGCACTCGGTTTTGTTTCTTAAATTGTCCATATTATAGACAGACTAATAATAAAGGGTTACTTAAACATCTGTGAGTGAAACATAATTTTCTTTATGTTTTTGATGAGGTAACATTATAACATGGCTCAAAACTCAATGTAATGTAATATAAAACTAAGTAAAAGTACAGCTAGAGTGCCAAAGAATTACATAGAATTTTGAATATTTAATTAAATGCAGTGATATTGACAAAGAATTGCTTATTTTTGGTCAGCAGTAGCAATAGCAATTTGAATATATATATTTCTTAAGTATGTATTTGTTGTAGTATGCATGTACTTATATATTTTGCTGTGATCAAAACTGGGACTTTCATTTAAAACTTGACCATAAATGTGCTAAAAAACTGTAACTCTGAAATCATATGTAAAGGTTTTTTTTTTTTGTTTTGTTTGTTTTTTTAACTTTTCAGTCTTATTCAAAAATGTAGTGGAGTAGAAAGTACAAATACTTGCTCTCAGATGTAGTGAAGTAAAAGTATAATGTATCCACAGTAAAATTTGGTAAAGTACAGATAATTAAACATTTGAAATAAATGCAGTATAACTTTACTTTTGTACTTTGTTACTTCCCACCACTTAATATATAATCATGTACTTCTAATCCCTGTTCCCTGCTGCTGTTTGCCTTGGACAAGAAACTCAAGCTACCTTTGCTCATTGTATAGTGTGGCATTTTCTATTCTTCTTTAAAGTTTTAGAAATGTATTTACCGCTACATTCAAGACAAACAATAGGTATGATGATGGACTTGAAACCTTGCTCACAATGATCACACTGACAGTTACATCCTAATGAATAGGAAAGGATGAAATTGGCTTCTGTGTTCTGAGAATATGTTGTGTATGCTTGATCTGTTATTTACCACTTCAGCGCTCTGTAGAAGCAGCAACAAAACCAACTCACTGAACTTAAAGAAACTCGAGAATAAATATTAGTTAGGACTGCTTGATGTTCTATGACTATCTATAAGTAACCGCGAATCAGGATTATGGTGTTTATGGAGCATATTAAAGAAGACCAATAGTGCTTATGTCTCCAATATAGTTATAATCAGTGTTGGGTTACTTAAAAAAAAATAATTAGTTATATCTACTTGAGTTACTCTACTATAAATATAAGTAGTTACCAGGGAAAGTAACAATTGTGTTCCTTGTGGCCCAATGACATCATCATAAGACGCCGTTTATGAAAAATGTAATGCAATATTGATTTAAAACGACTTAATAAAAGAAACAGGTCTGCTAGCTTCCATATCCGCTCAGAGCTGATGTCGCCACAAACAACATCACAACAAAGAGCTGTGAAGCTGTCAGCACCTCTGATGAATAGCTGCATCATGCTAGGGAGTTTCATTTTATAACAACAATAATTTTTCTAACAATAAATAAATAATAAATACTTAATGCTCTTATTTCTTGTTGGACAGAAAGAGTTTTTCAATGTAGTGTCTCTTTATTATTAATAATATCATAAAAAATTAAACAATGAGGAATGCCTACAACTGAAAAAAATTAAAAATCAATATGAATAACTGTCTCGCCCAAGGGCACAATAGCAGTATGCAATAGCAGTATGTATTACTAGTACATTGTGTGGCCATAACTTCA
>JACN01115332.1:0-11479 GCA_000787155.1 Scartelaos histophorus
CAAAGTGCAAACCATTAAAATAGAAAGTCCAGAATTGACTTTGCTGTTCCATAACTGGGCTTCTGGCTTCTTCAGGTGTTTCCTTGTCATTCTTTGGACAGATGAGACTAAGATCAACCTGTACCAAAATGACGGGAAGAAGAAAGTTTGGAAAAGAACTGGAACATCTCCTGATCCAAAGCTCCACATCTTCTGTAAAACATGCAGGGCTTCCAACACCACCGGGTCACTTGTGTTTATTGATGATGTGACAAAAGACAAAAGCACCCGGATGAATTAGGGATAAACTTTCTGCTCAGATTCAGCCAAATAGAGTTGCCTGGACAGAGCTTCACAGCACATGCACAATGATCCTACACATACTGTAAAAGCAACACAGAAGTTTTTTAAAGAAACAAGTAAAATATTCTGCAGTAGCCGAGTCAATCACCAGATCTCAATCTAATTGAGCATTTCACTTGCTCAAGACAAAACTTAAGGCAGAAAGATGCACAAACAGGCGACAACTGAAGACAGCAGCAGTAAAGAAAACATCACAAAGGAGGAAACCCAGTGTTTGGTGATGTCCAGGGGCTCCAGACTTCAGGCAGTCATTGCCTGCAAAGGATTCTCAACAAAATATTGAAAAGTAACATTTTACTAAGGGTTATGTTCATTTGTCCAACTACTTCTGAGCCCCTGAAATGAGGATTGTTTATATTAAAATGGCTACAACTCCGGCATATTTAATCATATATTTTTGTCCAACAACTTGATTATATTAAAGGCTACAACTCCGGCATATTTAATCATATATTTTTGTCCAACAACTTGAGTTGTTTCATTTCAAATCCAATGTGGTGGTGTACAGAGCCCAAATCATGAAGATTTTATCAATGTCCAAATATTTCTGGGCCTAACTGTATGTATTTTATGTCATACTGTGGAATATTATAGCCAAAGGAACAACATTTCCATGGAAACAAGCTAGACGAGGCTCTCCTCCAGGGCAAAAAGGGTCTATGTTGTGGAGATAAAAGCTTACTCACAGTAAGGACGCAAGTTTTTGGTTTCTCTCGTCTATTTTTTGGCCAAAAAGTTACATACCGTGGGCAGTAAACTAAGGCCAATTGAAAGAAGTAAAACTATTCCAACTAAGCTACAACATCAAAAATGTCTCTTTGCTTTCTCCAGGGTTGCTTTTCCTGCTACAGTTCTCCACAGAAACTCAAATTTGGACTAAAACAAAATATTGGTAAACTCTGAGCCCCTCAGCAAACTCCAGAATCCAGCCCGAGGGCAGAGCAGGTGCAATGCAACAACTCCAGGCCCCAAGATT
The DNA here is from genome assembly GCA_000787155.1 of Scartelaos histophorus. NCBI lineage: Eukaryota > Metazoa > Chordata > Actinopteri > Gobiiformes > Gobiidae > Scartelaos > Scartelaos histophorus. The sequence goes on from JACN01115332.1 coordinate 1,319, forward strand.
TGGAAGAAAGAGAAAAAAATCCCGTCTTTGGCACAAACACAGAAAAACGCAGCTGTGCCCAAAGTTTCTCAAACAGAGGAGACAGAAAATAAGTTAGTGATGTCTGCAGATCTGAGGAGCCAGTCCACAGCAGCAAAAAAACAAATAACACAATGAATATATTAACAGTCATATTTGGCTAAGAAATGTTGCTTTAGCTACAAAAGGACATTTATTATGTTGCAAATCAATCAGTGCACAGCAGGAAGGACACAGGAAATGCAAAAGCTATTTAAAAATGTGCTTAATGGTAAAACAATTATGAGAAGCTTATTCACGTTTACTGTGACAGGCCATTAGTCACGTTCTACACAAATAAGACTTCGGCACTTCCACTCAGCACATGTACAGATGTCCCACAGTATTACTTTAAACTTATTTTTCACCATGGAGACAAGATAATGATGCCAAAGTCAGATCAAATGTAAGATAGATAAAGGCAACCGTATTCAAAAAGTTAAACAATGTGAAACTTTCTGGATTTATAAATTACAGGCAACTAAATATCCTGGACTTCTCTGTGTTTTTATAACTGATTGTCTATTACTGACTTTTATAACTGAGTTGTATGTATTTTTTTGTATTTTTGTGTACATTTGAGTGTTTATAGATTGTATATATCCTTCACATGGTTCTAACACTGCCCTCTGGTGGAGTGTCTCAGGTAGTGTCCACAGGTGAGTCTCCACACCTTTTCTTCCAGGTGGAGCCGTCCTGTTGGTGAGTTTCTTGTATTTAACTCACATGGTTCACTTAGAATTCTGTTTGTCCCCTGAGGCTGAAACGCGTCAGGACTTTTAAAGTTGTCCATTTTGACATGCCGTAAATTAATAAAGGCATTTTATTTTAACCGGTGAGTGCCTTGGATTTTTTGCATCTTTAAACTGACTTCCCTTCCCCAAAGACACCACTGTGTTTTTTCTACTTTTTTCTACTGTGTATTATCCTCTGGAGGTCCAGGAAGCGCTCCTTTTGAAACTTTTTATGTAAGATAGATAAGTTGAATACAATATGTTTTGCCGTAATATTACATCTTCATAGTAGTTGCCCCCTTATCTTATCCTTTTTTTATCTTTTGGTATAGTTTAAAGCGGGACTGTTTTACATGAACATGCTTCAGACATGCTTGAAAGAGAAGCTTAATGATGCAAAAAATATGTATGCAGAGCTATAATTCACAGCATAGTTTGTAGTGGAATAGGCTTCAAGAGCACAAAACTGACCAGACTGTGCCTTTTACACAAACACAACCAAATGTAAAAGTTGTTCTACAGTGGTTCTCAGTTATTCACACACGACATAATAAATCAGTGACTTTTAATGAATGTTACTATGGATATTACAGAGCTACTGGTCAACCTTTTTTCCCCTCCATTTTGAGCAGTTGCATTATCCTACTTATAGTTTCTAAGCATTACATTCAAAATTCTGCGGCCTGAACTGCGAAAAGTGGAGGTGACTGAATATATTTTGGTTAAGTGGTATGGTAATTTGGAAAGTAATATTTTTTTCCTCAGCGCTTAACATTTGCTTCACAAAATTAACTTTAATTCTCAGAGGTTTTTTTGTTTTTTTTCCCCCACTGCTTCCTCCACCGCTAAGTGCGACAGCAGGTGCAGCCCTCGCCCCGTCTCCTGGTAACAGCTTTTAAGATGGTAATATGTAACTTTTTGTAGGTGGGAAATTAACTGCATGACTCCACAGATTTGTCAGATTTGTGAAAAGCACTTCATTGCACTGAATAATTTGAATGCTCGGAATGCATAAGATAAGTGAAGAATAACTTGGGACCTCTGCAAACCCTGTTTTTAAAATGAGCTATTTCTGTTTTCACATCTGACTGTTAATAGCTGTACATTTTTATATCTAAATCTAGACTAAATCATTAGCTGTACATCACATTGAGACTATAACGTTATAAGAATTCTTAATCCTGGTTTCCTCTGTTTTATAGCCATACCTGCAGAGCTGAAAATATGCTCATAAAAGACTATAAAAGCGCACCAGTAATTCACCCATTTCCCTGTGTTTTACTTTCTCTGCATGACGAACCGTAAACAACTGCCCCGATCATGGCTTTTAGCAAATGCAAATTTCAACACCATTTTCATTTTTGAGCTCAAATAAAATCAGCTAAACTCACATTCACAAACAGTGCGAGGCCCGGTTAAATACAAGTTCTGCCATTGCACACAATCAGAGCCGAGATAATTTAAAGGACTTTTCTTTGCCGCAATCAAATTCTCTCCGGATTCCAAACTAAATAAAGTCCCAACAACTCATGCAGTGGAGGAGGGCATTTCTGCATCATAATACAGGTCAGATCTGTGGAGAAGCAACCCCCGCTCAGTCAGAAACCCTGTTTTTCTAAGTATTTTTGATCTATAAAACCACCTGTAATTGAATACATTTAAGATACAGGTGTTTTATGTCATACTGCGGAACATTCCAGGCAGAGCAATGATGGACCCCAACCAAAAAGTTACATATCGACACCTTCCTAAAATAATCGCATAAGTAATTTTTCAGGTTTTTCAGGAAACACAAAAAAACTCCCCCCAAAATTGAAATTATGGCTTTTTTTGCCTAAATAAAGTGACTTAGGTGATTATTTTATATTGCACCTTTATAGTTGATAGTCAATACATTAAAACGTGCAGACATCGGTATCTAAGTATTTTTATATTTCCCTCACTTTAATTTCAAAGAAGTAACACTTAATTCCAGCTTCAGTCTTTGGTAAAAAAAGAATAAAGTAGACCTGCAGCTCCCCATGTCCAGACTCCCTGGGTTGTGGTGACTTTTGGACAGATTGTGTTTGGGCTCCCACTGCTCCTCTCTTTCTACAGCGGGGCCAGTTAATGTCAGTCTCTTAGCGCGATCTCTATAGGAGCAGTTCAATAACCTTTAACAGTTGGACTCTGTATGTTTGTGCGGAGCAGCGACAGAATCTGTTGTAGTCATTTCCTCGTGACCTCTGACCTCCGTCCAGCTGCGTTTCCCCCTCCTCTGCGCGGGTCGAGTCCACTCCTGACATGAAGCGGTGGGGAGGGTTAACAGAACGGCAGTCTCATGGTGTCTGAACAGCCAAAGCTTCAGAGATTGGATAAAAAACTAACAAGGAAATACTCAAAAACATGCAGAAATCTGTGTTCTAAAACCAAAAAAATGTGATAATACTAAAATTTCAAACTCAATTTCCTTAAAAATGTTTCCTTTAGACAATAGAATATTATTTTCAACATTAAATCCCAACATTAAACCCCTTTCTTTTATTTTAGGTAGGTTCCATAGGTTCCACATATGCTTTTATACTTGTTCAAATGAAGCTCAAGATCATTCTATTCAGGAAAGGTTCATTTCTGTGCAATGAATATTTTTTTTTTTTTAGTATGAACCACAACCAGATATTTTATTTTGAAGTTACATGAAACATGAAGCGCCTCGTCCAAAAAAGCCTGAAATGATTTTGCTACAAGGCCAGCTACCCACCACACATCGCACTTCAAAAGGGTCATTTACAAGTTTTTTCACAGAATTCCAATCTAATTCGGTGTATTTTTGTGTGATGTGTGGTCAGAATGAAGACAAATAGGGCAGGTAAGGCACGCTGACTTGTCTGATAGAGAATCTGTCACCTCAATTCTCTCCATGGAGATGTTATTCCTTTAATGTTACATGCAGGACCGACTCATTTAATCAATAATATAACTTTTATTGCTGAAAAGAAATACCTTGAAAATCATCACTCTCACTGTGAGTGGGTTCACCTCTACAGAAATCTGACCTGTAATATGGAACATTGAAAATCATTGGGGCCGTTCTCTGAAAATGGAGCCTGCATGGCAACATTTCAAAACTACTACTATAATATATTTGTAGATTTTTTTTTAGGCTTTACATATTATATTTTAATAGTATGTTGACCAGCGTCACGTGTGTGACCATTGCAAATTATATGCAAAAAAAAACATATATTATATATACATATATATAATACAAATATTTAAATATTCATAATTCTTGCTTTAGCCTACAATATTTCTACTCAGTTGTAAATCACTTTGCACGTGAGAATAAATTGGCATAAAAAAATCTACATCTACTAAGTGTGATTGAGCAATGGAGGGAAGCAAAGGAAATGTTGCCAACAAAGTGTTGAATTTACAGCCAAGGTTAGTCTTTTTACTGGGGCACTAGGGGTGTAACAGTACATGTACTCGTACCAAACCGCTTATAATTTATGCAAATGAGCCATGTTTTGTTTCTGTAAAGCATAAACTAATGTGCACAAAGCTGAATTAAACACATTATAATATAAAACAGGCTGATGTGGCTCTATAGTGGTTATGGGTTATATGTTGTAAAGATGAGTTTATTTATGCAAAAGATTTTAATCAATAAACTGATGCAGTGTAAAACTTGTTTTTACAGTGTAAAAAAGGTTTTATGTTCTTATGAAGTATGAGTGGGCCTTGCTGGCTTTACTTTTTGAAAAGTTTTGACTTATTTCCTTTATTTCACACGTGACAGACACATTATGTTCTCGTACAGTTAGTTTTGGTTATTCACAGAAATGTCTGTGTTAGTTTAATAAAGTACCAACTGATGTAGTATTTCAAATATTTTTCAGTATTTTGTCCTCTCCCAGTTCACAGAGTTTTGCACTCTAGTTAAGATAATTTCCATTCCAATCCATTTTTGTGAGTCACACACGTGACACACACACTTGCCTCAATATCTCTAAGAAAACATATGCAAAAGCTAAACTACTTATATCTGCTGACAGAGCGAACCTAAGATAAAATGAATATCCTATAATTTATAAGATTTCCATTAATGCCTAAGCTTGAAGCCGGGAAGAACAACATAATTGTTGTGTGAATGTCACACATGTGACGGAGAATTGCCCATTGACATCTCCATGGATACGAGCATGTAGTGGACCCTCCACTTCCACTCTGTCCCTCTGCACCTCATAAAACCCTGTGTCCATGTCTTCTATATCTGCACTGGACTGTCTGCCTCCTACGAGAATCCTTCACTGTGACTCCATACTTCACACAGACGCCTGCGCTGTAAATCACATCCCTCACACCCATGGAACAACCTTCAGCAAAAAGGAGAGATGGAGAAGAGAGGAGAGGGAGAGGGGTAAGAGAGAGAAGGGAGAGAGAGAAGGGAGAGAGAGGAGAGAGGAGGGACAAGAGGAGAGAGGAGAGGGGGAGATGACAGAGGGAAAGGAGAGAGGAGGGCTAAGAGGAGAGAGAGGAGAGGGGGAGATGACAGAGGGGAGAGAGAAGAGAAGGAGAGACAGGAGAGAGGAGAAAGAGGAGAGAGGTGGCACAAACTAAAATAACTCTGTACGCGTGTCCTTGTTTCATTGATTTACATGAGTTTCTACATCAAGTCAGGCCATCAATTCTTCACTTTGACCTACACATCGTCTCTGGACAAGAACAGTTGCCCCTTGAGAAAATGCATCCATTTCTAACATTTGCAAAAAGTTGAGAGATATATTTAACTACAGATAACATGAATACTGAATACCATTTTAAAATACAAACTTGAAGTGATCTGTGAAATAGGTATAAACTAATATTTTTGAAACCTCAACCATTGCATTTAGAGGTATAATTATACTTTGTACTACTGTTTAAATCGGTATCACATTAACAGTATGATCATGTTTTCAGGCGTATACCAAAGAGTCTATTTTAAAGTAATTTAACAGAATAAGAAAATGATGGAACAACTCTTGTGCATTAATACACAAGGGGAGAGCTGAAAACAAACATGCACCTGGCTAGAGATAAACAAAGTAAGTCAGTTTTCAAAGTCTAGATGCATGTTTAACCTCTTCAGAGACCTGCTGAATAACTCAAGGAGCTGTAGCTTCTGGCAAAACATTTACACCGGCCAGTGTATATTGTTAGAATAACAGACCTGGAGGTGTATACTAAGACCCATTTTCTCTTCCCATATAAATCCCTGAATGTTAAAGGGCCTATTTTACACTATTTTCTGATCTATGTTTTTGTTTCCTCATCAAAAATACACCATTCACACATGTTTAACACTTATATCCTGCTTATTTAGGCTGAGTTCTTTTCTCAGACACAAAACTCTTGATGATTTTGTGATGTTATGTGGTAATGTGGTAATTTCAACTCCATAGAACTTCGCTAGAATCATTTACATGATTTCAGCCTTGGAACTGCCATTTTTTCCTGAACAAAAGCTAAAAGGAAGCAGCATTGGAGATGTAGATAGACAAATAATGTAGGATTACTCAAACATGTGTGAATGAAACAAAACACACTCCCATATGTTTTTGAATAGGTAGCAACATTATAACATGACTTAAAGCTCACAAGAATCCATCTCATGTCCTACAGGAACTTAGAGCTGTTGCATCATGCGACACTATCATCTTCAACACATTTCCATGATTTACATGTGGGTTTATGCCTATACAAGAGCACACTGTGGTCCAGGCACTTTCCACTGAGTCGCAGTGTGTAACCTCACGTTGGCAGGACTTTTGATTTGCTGCTCCAAAAGTTCTCCTCCACTTTATCCAATCTCCTCTAATGGGGAAATTATCATAACATAACACCCAGGCTTTATTAATGTGATGCCATTAAGGCTGCCTGATTTACTTGGCTCAGCACCTCAGACTTCTCCAGCCCACTGGACATAACTCTGGACCAGCACTGAGGAGATTATTGGAGCACAATGAAATATAGGAAATGTTTTAGAAATGATTTATTATTCTAATAAACTGAACTTGTTTAATGGGGCTGAACAATTTCACAATCAAATCAAAATTGCACTTTGAGTTGGCAGAGTTATCAAACTGTAAAGGTCTTTATAAAGAAAAAATGTTGTATCAGTGGTTCAGTTTTGTCACGCCTCCCTGATTTCAGAGGGTGTGATTGACAGGTGGATGCATGGTCAGTTTGTGTTAAAAACAAGGCACCAAAGCACCAAACTATCATTTATTTCAGGTAAAAGGTGGTGTATATTTTGTTCTAAATGATCTGAGAATTTGGAGGGGTCACGTCTTTTGCATTTGGGAGACACGTGATACAAATTAGACACTGTTTGGACAAAGGACTGAGAAATTTCACCCTCTATTCCTAAGTACCAGTCTCTTCAAACAGAATGTAGAAGGGTCTGACTGATCGGGCGAGTTCAGACCATAGACTGTATAAAAAAGTGGACTAAGTGAGTGTGACGTCACTCATAGCGTTTAGCGTCTCTCAAATGAGGCTCTGATGCTTCACGGTTACAGGAGCGAATCTGGAGCCAGGCTCTCTGTTATGAATAGGATTTTTTTGACTAAGAAAATAGCGGAAAAAAAAATCAGGATCATGTAGAGCGGGTTAATAAGAACATTTTAAGACCAAGATGACGAAGATCACTGCAGCAGGTCCAGAGAGACGAGCCACAAGATCCTAATGTAAGTCAATGGGAGCCAGAGTCAGAAGGAGCCGGAAGAGCCTCCTGGAGCACTTCCTGTTTGGCACGCGACGGCTAACGCGTTAGCTATGTCCATTTATATATACGGTCTATGGTTCAGACCTGTAATTTTAATATAATTGCACCAGTGACGTGCGGTGAAGTTCATGACTGGTGAGCCACTGAATCCTCAAGAGTCAGATTAACATTTGTAAGTAGGCTGGGGCGGTTTTTCCATTTTGATTTTATGCGCGATTAAATATAAATATGATAATAAATTAGACACGTTCGATGAGCTGACGCCTTCAAAAAAAACCTGCCTCACCTGCCTCCCCTGACCGCACGTCACTGAATTGCACCATCAACTTGTCTCCACCAGAAAAGTTACATACTGGATTTTTAATGAACATAATCCTACTTTTTATATCCATTTCAGATCACATTACTTGTCAGAAAATTGCATTTTTTCTCAATGCAATTCCAAAATGCTGCACTGTTTCATCATTACCGTGTCTGTCATTGTATTTAACATATGATCAAAAGCGAATTATAAATATAACAGCTTTAGATGGTGCGCACATCAAATCTGACTGTCAGAAGAAACGCAAAGATGAGAAGCCCAAAGAAGTTATCCTGATAAGAGCGACTGGGATGTTATTTTTAATGCATTGATTTGAACAAAAGAACAGCTAGTCTCTAATGTAATGACAATCTTAGACTTTGTGCAAAGAAATACAAAAGAAGTGATGTAAGATCATAATTATCTTCATATATTCAAACATTATAAGTTTCACAATCCAGTTTTCCCTTCACAATTTTTTTTTTTTTTGATGCAAGCTCGACCTGTCACTATTTTTACGACATAAATTTCAATAGATGGAACCGTGATTTTAATTGTGGGAAATTGTCTCTTTGCATTAGTGGGAAACTTAAAGACAAACTATAACTGCTCTGTATTCATTAGCAAATATATGAAGTAACATAGGCCTATATGGACTCTTGTAGCAAAGGAAAAAAGTTAAACTACAACTAATTTTATTTTTTTTTTTTTTAGATTTCATATTCAAATCCTCAAAGAAGCCAAGATTTTCTTTAGTATATATATAAAATAGAACGCAAAAACAGATTGAGATGTGTGTCAAAACCCAAACTTTTGACTTATATTACACATTTTGAATATTTTGGGGCATATTTTAGGATATTTTGGGGGATTTTGGGGGATATTTTATTACTATGTCGCTGGCAGACATCGTTAGTTAATTAGTTTTACTTCTTATTTGGTGTAAGTGACTAGGAGAATAGAAATACGCCTGATCAAAATGCAATAAGCTCTTTCAAACCATTACAATAATCCTAAAGTATTATTGCCAGAATAGTAAATTAGCTTCTGTCTATCCCAGATGTTGAGATGTGAGTGATTATCCCGGCAGTACGTAAATACAATAAAATCCATGTTCATGCAGCCGTGAGGTCTAAATGGACTTACTAAATGGAAATACATTGATTTATTGTTGTAGTCAAGCATCAGGGAAAGACGGGGCTGTTAGCAAACCGGCTGCTAGACTAAAGCATTATTTAAATCTGAATTAAAACAAGATCTAATTATCAGATGTGGAGATGTTGACTTCATTAGCATCTGGTTGAGACTTGTGAAGCACTTGGTTGTGTTTTTTTCATCCTCAACTTTGACACAAACCTTACAAGTACACATAGTTAAGGTGAGCGGCGTTAATTATGTGATAAGCGCAGTTCAAAAAGGAGCATGTGGGTAATATTTAATTGAATTTTAATTGTCATGAAAACGGAAATGAAATGAAATGCACATGCAAAACGGATTTACTTTCCCCGGTGCAAGCTCATTAGTTAATATCGTGCGCAAAAATCAAACCTCGGTGCACAGGAAAATACAGAAGTTGGCTTATCTTAAAATGACGGCCTTAAGTGATGTGCCTGTAATGTTAAGTCTGAATGACAGTTTAATCTCCAACCCAATTCCATGTGATTCAAGTGGAGAAATCCAATGATAAATGTCAACTCCTGCAAAAATCTATAAAGTGCAAACAGGTATAATATATTTTTTAAAGTGTAAATCCCATAGGTTTTTACTCTGCATACAGGGCTATGCTATTCACTGCACTTTAATCAAATCAATGGCATTTTAATTTAAAGTCTACAGTCGTACAAGTTCAATCGTGTGTTTGGAGCAGAGTTCAGACGAAGAAATTTGATCTTATTAAATTCAACAAAACGTAAGCATATAAAAAGTAGAATGAATGTAATTTATATTGAAAGTGGATGTGGTGGATTAAAAAAATTCTTGGTTCGGCTAAAGAGACTAAAAAGCTCTCAAAACTATTACGTATCTCTGCGTATCTGACCCAAACTGCACTCACAAAACTACACCTCATGCAAAAACAACAATTATGCAGAAAAAAGTAAGTATAGGAGGCTTAAACTTGTGATTCATCAGTTTAAAATCCAAATCTCACTCAATAATGTCTCCTTTCAGCAACTGTCTCTTCAGTAAATCATTACAATTTGAAATGAGTAGTTAAGGAATACAACTTTTGATCTTTTCACTTTAAAAACACAAAAAATGTAACTTATATTTTTTTGCTTTTTTGCATGACTTCTATTATTATTTTATTTTATTTTATT
>KN509476.1:3399-15241 GCA_000787155.1 Scartelaos histophorus
CCCTCCATTTCTTTATGCCTCTCTCGTCGTCTCTTCCTCCCTCACCCTCTCTCTCTCTTCTCTCTTCCTCTTTATCCATTCCCCTCTCCCCCTTCATTTCTTTTCGTCTCTCCTTTCACTGTTCCTTCTCTCTCTCTCTCCTCCCTCCTCCCTCCGTCCTCACCCGATGTGTTGATGGAGGATGCGGGGCGAGCGAGGCGGCGGGATGACGGAGAGATAGGGCCGTGCTATTACGTTATCTTCCAGGTAGCAGCCATTTAAATGTGGCCTAATGGCGGCTGTTTATGGGCGAGCGACGTCGATCAATCAGTTCGCGAGCGGAGGGAAGAAACTCGCCGTGAAGAAGATGCAATTTCAACAGAACGCCGCCATCGTACACCTCCTTTTACGCCGGGAACGGGCCGTTGTTTCTGCTGCGGGGCCACCTGAGAAACAGAAAATATCGCCAAAACGCTTAACTCAATTCTGCATAATATCAATTGTTTTGTAATCTCAGTGTTAAGACCGGTAAGAGTTTATGTCATTTAAAAAACACCAAAAAAATAAAACCAATGTGTCCCGGGAGCTGTAAGATGCCCAGCTATTTATAATTACTATTAAAAATTCGACTTTATTTATTTATTTGTAAAGCAACAGCACTTATTAATGAACATTTAAACTATAAATATGTAAAGAATTTAGCGCCAGACTCAAAATTTCAAAACTTTTCCATGACTTTACATGACCTAAACTGAATTTTCCATGACTTTACGGCACCTACATGTGTAAAATTTAGCTTTTAGCTTTTAGCTTTAGCTTTATTTTTGGCTATAATGTCGTAAAAACATCACCGTTTAAATCTACTCGTCAGTTTATCATTGTAAATATGTTACGTTAGCCTATATGTTAGCTTAATTTCTGATGACATAAAATCTGTAACATTGAACATTGCTAAAGGTTAGACTTGTAATGAACTTGTAGTTACTTGACATAGTTCCTTCTACTTCTGTCATTTTAAATGATAAACCCCAATAAGACGTAATTTGGGACTTTGCTAGCTTATGCCTGCTAACTGCTCGATTATACATTCATGACGTCCTATGCTTTTTAGATTAAGTAGCTTATTCTAAACAACAGCGCAAACAATATGAGGCGTAATTATTAGGCATATTCCATTTGGACTAATACCCTCTAAATCCTTTACTTTTGATCGCCGAATCTGCATCAATTTGCATTTGTTCTGCCCGAGTTCCGCCCGGTTCGAAACTTTCTTTTCAAAGTGCGCTATAATTTCCTCCAATCTCTGACAAGTTAATGACGGGATTTAAAATATGAAGTGTAAAATTACCTCTTTAAACGAACCGCGAGGATAAATCACTTCAAATATTGACTTCCAAGCTCTTACCAGGCGGCGGCTGGAGCTCGCGCGAGACCGGCTGTGCATCCAAAGATACTTAATCTCCCCGAGCAAAACTGTTAACAATAAACAATGATTACTCTGGGCTAATTGAATAGCGCGTTGCTAGTTGTTTGTCCCCAATCTCTTCCACGACAATGTGTTGGTGTGAAAACAAACTTGTCGGGGATGTCACCAAGGACACGAGCTTTGTGAGGTTTAGGGCTGAGCGGGAAATGAAGTAACAGTTCCGCGGCGGCGGCGTGGGGTGAGCTCAGTTTGCCGCTTTATAAATTGCAAGGACAAGTTGTAAGCTGAAAACTACAAGAAAGAAATTGGAAAAGTTGGAATTGTTGCTCATATAAGTGAATGAATGAACTGCGATTCCAAGTAAACGTGGATTTCTTCGTTATTACTGTCACGTTAATCATTTAAATTCTTTTCATTTCAAGTTTTAAATAACTTATTGTTTATATAATTGACTGAATGAACTGATTTCCAGTAAACATGGGATTCTTAGTTATTATTGTCACATTAATCCTTTAAATTATTTTCATTTCAAGCTTGAAATATTACAAACATCTTGGCGACATAAGCGACTTAGACATTTATTCACTTTTTTGTGCATTCCAGTTACAAAATTATAACTGCGATAAATGCGTAAATGGTCACTTTTTTCTCGATTTTCCACCTTCAAGCTTCGCAAAGAGCTTCAGATCAAGGACGCCATTGTATACAGACATGGACAAGGTTGGTTAAGTGTCTTGCCCAAGGACGCAACAGCAGTATTCAACTGTAGGAGCTGGAATCACACTGCATGAGAATGGGAAAAAACAAAGATCTATCTAAAGTGTAAGGTGAACCCAGGTTGTTTTATTACATTTTCTAAAACAGTAAGTGCCCAAACTACATATTGTACTTAGAAGGAGGAAAAATGTTAAATAAGTTCATTATTTTTAAGTCATCTCAAGTATTTGATTATGTTTTGAAGTGGAATTGATGGTTTTGTTTTGTTTTGTCTAAGATTTTTTTTAACAGACTCTCAGGCATTTAAGTTCACGACTTCCTGAACTTCGACTGCAAATTTCTCTGATCTGACCAAGATTTTCAAACTTATATCAGGTTATTCATCTTGTTTTCAGTTTTATGATCTACTTCTAGTTCTGAGACTGCTTCATTCTAATCTAGAGGGCGTTTATTTTACGATAACTAAATTATCTTGCTGCATCGACAGATAATTTCACTACTTTTAAGCCATTTTCTGATAGATTTAAGTGTTTATATCTTGAATTTTGGCCACATTTTTTTTCGCAGTGTAGACAAACTTTATTGATCCACAAGCGAAATTATTTGAACACAGTAGCTCCCACATCACAGTATAATATAATAACACATTGTAATAATAAATACATTTAAATAGTAAGTCATTGTACTTTTTTTTCTATTATTTTTGTTTGCTGTTTGTTATAAAATGATTCTAACTACGTCTCACTATTTTTCAAACGTGACAGTCTGTTGTTACCCAGCTCCAGCTCTTTCACACTATTACGCCTGTACCTCGTCGCGTCTCATTCCTCCGGCTTCCTCCTCCCCGTCGATAACTCCACGCTCGGATGACTGAGCCCTCTCCCCCACAATGCACTGTTTCTTCTCAGCCAATCCGATAATCAGTCATACCTGTGATAGCATCATTGGGCCGGAGCTAATAAGCCGGTCGATCCCGCCGCCGAGTGTGGCCGCCGTCGACGCTAGCCAGCTGCGTTAGCCGTAAAAGAAAAAAAGAAATCGATGTCATCCCAACTTCTGTGATCAGGCTCCATTGAGACCAGTGGAAGGCGAATAATGAAGGGCCAGCAATCAAAGCATGGATGTTCTGACGGAAAAGGATTGGGAATTTGGCTTTTGTGTGTTGCTTAGAAGATCGTCGATGGGTCAATAGCAGTACTTAGCCTCCCGACAGCTGCATTAGCAAGCAGAATACACCTTGAGCTATTATGCTAGCAAAACAAACACGCTTAATCCAAAGAAAGGTGGTGTCCAAGAGGAATTCTGGGACAATAACAACAGTTGCTGCTAATTTTCTTGTTGGCAAAGCTCGCGGTTCGAATGATTATTTTGTCTCTCGGTCTTTCCCATTAGGTTTGTCCAAGATTAAAAATGGACGCCAGTGGAAAAAACAGAGCAAAAATAAATAGTTGCCAGTACAATTCTGTTATGATACACTTCAATGTACCCAGCGGAGAGCATGTTTTATCAAAAGGGTTGCTTAATGACTTTTTTGCAGCCGTAATGGGCACGGGATTATTAAGAGGCTATTTAAAGAGGCTGCACGGGCAAAAAGCCAATAATGATTTTAAGCATTTCAGACATGTTCGTATGAAAGTATCACATGTACTCATAAAAGATGAGTGTTTTTTTCGCCGTGTATTAAAAATAATCTGTCAAAAAGGGCCTGGTTGGCTTCCATAATTTTTTAGCATTAAATACGAGCTGTTTTAAATCAACATTTCACTTAAATAACCACGAGAATACATTACTGAACTTCATATTTTACGTCTCTATTTAAATATGCTCTTGGTAATAGAACTGTTTCCAACCAAGTAGTTTTTGCCAAATGTTTTTCTGATTAAATATGGAGTACTTTGAATCAACATTCAGGATAAAAACCCCAAGGGAATTCATTTTTAAGTACTTTGGACATCATAATCTTGGTATTTCCAGTCCTACAACTCCATATTTTACGTCTATATTTAAATATGCTCATGGTTATAGAAACTTGTCCAATCGAGTAGTTTTTGCCAAATATTTCTGATTAAATATGGACCAATTTAAATCAACATTTCACTTTAGGATCCACGGGAAGATAATTTTTGAAGTACTTGGACATCATGTTCGTGGTATTTCCTGTTACAATTTCATATTTTACATCTTTATTTAAACATGCTCGTGGTTATAGAAACTTACTTATAGAAACCAAGCAGTTTTTGCCAGATTTTGTCAGGAGATATGGTAGTTTTTAATCAACATTTAAGATAAAAAAACCAAGGGAATGCATTTTTAAGTAATTTGGATGCCATAATTTACGGTATAAACATGCTCGTGGTTAAAGAAACTTCAAATATTTGTATGATGAAATATGTGGTACTTAAATCTACATTTTAGTTAAAGGGAATACATTTTTGAAGTACTTTGGATATCACAATCTTGGTATTTCCTGTTCCACAACTTCATATTTTACGTCTATATTTAAACATGCTTGCAGTAATACAAATTTATCCAACCAAGTAGCTATTCCAATTATTTTTATGATTAAATATGAACAGCATTTCAGTTAAAGAACCAAGGGACTGGATTTTTAAAGAACTTTAACTTGGTATTTTAATCTTGGTATTCCCTGTTGCATAACTTCATATTTTATATCTATGTATAAACATTTTTGCAGTAAAGTTACTAAGCAGAAAACCAGACATTTCTGAGCAGTATAATGATGATGACAAGACTGGTGTAGATACATGGATTTTAAAAACATGGAGGAGCTTCAGTGACGTCGGATTTGAGCGGGGAGGGGCAAGTGTTTCTGTTATTTTAATATTAACTCAAACTAATGAAACAAAACACAACTCCAGCTATATTTTTGATCAGTAAATCACAATCCAATCCATCGATCTTTGGAGTTGCACAGAAAATAAAAATGCAAAGTTCCTCAAACGTACGTGAATGAAACAAAACACAAGTCCAGGTATGTTTACGATGAGGTATAACCATTATAACATGACTTAAAGCTCATAGACAGACACACACACTGCAAAAACAAAATCTAGCCAAGTTCAGATGACTGGAATTCAGAAAGTAATTTGAGTAAATTTCACTTGACAAGACAAATTATCTGCCGGTGGAACAAGATTTTTTGTCTAGCTACACTTATGATAGTAAAAAAAAAAAAACACCTTTTTGCACTTAAAATATGAAACAAAATGTAATGTTGCATGAATGAAGAAAAACGCACTTATTCCACTGGTAGATCATTTTCTTGTCAAGTTGAATCTACTCAAATCAAGTAAAATCCCCTTAATTTAAGTCATTTTAACTTACCTAGATATTGTTTTTGAATGCAGATTTCAAAATGTTCCCGACCACACACAAAAAAACCCAAAAGAAGTACACAGCTGCAGTTATATTTGACTTGTGTGGGCCCGTTGTATGGAGAGAACAGGAAATCTGCGAGCCTAGCATGGTGAGTGGGCGGTTGAATGGCCTCCCGCTGTCTGAACGCCTGCAATGCATGTGGGTCCGGCCCTGAATCACAGCCCGGGGCGACCCTGCAGCTGTACAGACCTGGGGAGAGCCAAAAGGACCTACCCGCACGACTCCACTGTTTACAACATGCGGAAAAAGCCACTGATATTGACTAAAAACCACCCTCCCGCGGCGAGCTTGGGTGTTATTTGACCAAAGCGTTGCCTACACAGCTGCAGCCATTCAGTCCAAGGTCGGCTCTTATGCTACAGCGAAGCAGACGTTATATAGAGAAAACTGGCCCGAGGAATAATACAACTTTGCTTTTTGTTCGTTAGCTTTAGAGAGTTTTTAAAAGCGTGGAACTAGCTGGGGTTTGATGTAACTTTCTTCAGTCCTATATCTTTATATGAAGTAATACTACACGTTAAATTGACAGTATTTTAAATCTGCGCAGAATTAAATGCTAACGCGTGACATTATTAGACGTTAACGCTGGCCTTTTATCGTTTGGAAAATGCGATATTTGCCCAAAACTGTGCATTAATATGTTTTAAAATGTTCACTTTTATTTTTCATGCTGTGTCCCCCTCCATTTGCTCCTTTTGCAAAGTCACTCCCCCTTCAGAGCGCTATGGTATTGTATGTGTTTTATTTGTACAGGAACAGTGCACAATTATACATTAATCAAGTCATAGAAAAACATAGGAAAGATGTCGGCGCAGGTGTTAGCAGCGATACTCATTTACACCTGTCGTCCCTGAGTTGACACTACAGTAAACTCTATTCACGCTTAAATCACAAACCAGGAAGGTGCAACATACGGTGACAACTTACTGTGTAGTTCATGACACTGGGCTTTACCGACTGCTATATAAACCCTCATTATATAAAACCCACTGCATACTTATGGGCTGTTTGGAGTCATCTTGAATTTGGCGCCTCGTCTTTTCTAACTGCATGTACCCAGTGCGCTCTGAGTTGTAGGAAAAGGATGAAAACTGAGGTACGGTTGGAATTGCTGATTAGCCGAATATAAAGGAACGCTACAGTGACATGGAGGTGAAGAAAACTGGGACGTTTTCTCAGTTTTCCTAGATTTTGTCAGACTTACTGCCCGCCGGAAGTTGTCATCGCATGTTTCCAAACGTCTTCCTGGTTTGTGACTTAGAGCCTGTTCTGCGTGCATCCTGCTAATGGTCGGTTTAGGGTACAGTTGTGTCATGCTTTTGTATATTTATGAATTGTCATGTGGGATCATGAGTGACGTAGGAGAGATTGCTAGATTACTCAAACATGCCTGGGTGATATCTAAAACCTCTTCAGACGTGTTTTGAGGAGGAACCAATGTTAAAAAATAAAATAAATTCCAGTATGCTCTATTACTATTTCAGCTATCCCAACATGTCTGTACACTGCTTATAAAATGTTAATACAATATATGTATTTATTCTATAGTTTTCAGATTTACACCAAAATTTAAGATCTGAACCTAAAATTACAATTAACTTTTAATTTTCTGCAGTATATAGATTAGATTAAATGTATTGTATTTTTACAAAATACAATAAAAATAAATAAATACAGACACATTCTCACATCCATAACAATAGAAACATTAAATATATATTATCATATAGCTTGTGGTTTGGTTTTTTCATTTCGGATCAACAATATTGATATTTAGAACATTTTAAAATAATAAAATCGATGGGAAATTCATTATTTTTACAATTCACTAACCATTCCTTTCATTTGGATTCCTTTCATTAAACAAACCGATACTGATAATTGACAAAGATAATGCTGACTTCTCATAAAAAAAGGGAAAATTTGCAGTATTATCTCGTTTGCATCCTTAGGCGATAATATGCAAGATCGAAATCCCTTAGCTCGTCTTTCCTTGAAGCGATCACCCTTATGGCATATTAAATCTCGCTAACATGGCGTCCAGCTGGGCACATGCTTTATAAACCAGCGGTCTATGCCTCCCGCGTGTCTCATTCTAAAGCCGCGAGATTATTCCCCCACCTTTGCCAGGGACAGCTAATGAAAGTAAATGTAATCCCCCTGCGAGAACCGGACCTGAGTGAGCCTTTAGCAATGGTATGTATTAGGTTCATTTGCCTCCTCTGGCTGCAAAGCAATGAGGTCAGGAGAAAGAGAGAAGGGGGAGAGGAGGCGGTTCAATCCCAGTTATGAGCAGTGTGATTGGCCACGTTTGCATGAGAGCTTTAATTCCGCTTTAAAAAAGACCATGTAAACTCTGAATTCCGAAGTAAGTGGGTGGTTTATTCCGATTTTAAGGCTGAATTAATTTATTCCTCGATAAACGTTTATTCTTCTTCAAAATAATCCCGGTGGTCGGTCTCGTCGGGTTTCCCTTCGATCCGGCTCCCGGTGGTCGGTCTCGTTGGGTTTCCCTTCGATCCGGCTCCTCCGTTCGTCAGTCCGTTCGTTTCATCCACTGCTCTTTGGATTTGCTCGGTAACGTAAAGCGTGATGATAGAACTCTCCAGCCGCTGTGCTATTATCGTCAGAACCACTGCAGAATAGTTTGGATGGCGTTTGTGTCTGTGGTGTAACGACAAACGGAGATGACAGAAAAGCCGATAGCAGCTGAAGGGTGGGTTTTCTTCTGGAGACGTAGATATGTTTGTGTCCCTGTCCAATCAGAACCTTTCTCGACCCCCAGACATTGAGCAGAATTTAAAAAAGGCGATTTCCATGTAAACCTCAATACTGGAATTATTATTTCCATCTAAATTCTAAACTGTTTAATTCAGAACAGTTAATTCAGAATAAAAAAAAACACCATGTAGCCGTGGCCACTGAGTTTAAAGTTAAGTGAAGGGTCCAATATGACACCTAGATATTTGACCTCTTCAACATTTTTGATCATGCAATTATCCACAGAAATATTTGGGAAGACATTTTGAGTTTTTTTGTTCGAGAAATACATAGGGTCCGTTGGAAGACATTTTGAGTTTTTTTGTTCGAGAAATACATAGGGTCCGTTTTCTCAGTGTTCAAAGCAAGGCAGGAGTTGTTGAGCCACTCTAGTGCTTTTGTCATTGTGTTGGATAGCTTCGCGGCAACAGAATTAGCATCAGAACCATGCACAAAAAAGACCGTATCATCAGCATACATTAAGACTTTTAGTTCATGAGTAAGACACTTTACAAACTTTAAATCCAATATCACCATAGACTCACTCATAAATAATCTTTGGATCAGTCACATAAGTTAATTTGTGGTATGATTAATTGATTCTACAGTTCCCAAGTTTTACAAATTGTCAAAATATCCGCTTCGAGTTGTTTTTTCAGTCGCACATGTGTAACGCTCAATCTCTGCATATTAAGTTTGGGTTCTTCTCGCCACCTTGTGATGTCACGTGGTAAAACAGACGACATCACAAGGTGGAAAAGAGCATTTTGAGCTTTGAAGATGAGGACAGGCTAATAATAAAGCTTTACTCTAATGACTCAAGGCACATTTTTGAAGCGGTAACAACTTTATAATAAGACTAATAAGGTCAGAGTCAATTTATTTGATTTATTTATTGATTTATTTGGTTTATTTAGCAGGGACAGTGCACATTAATCAACATTTCTGGTACTCTACCAGAATTAGAGAGGCTATTTTTCATCTGGAGTTCCTTGCAATTGTACAAAAAAACTTTTTCATGAAACCCTTATATTTCATGTCTATCGCGCGGTCATAGCAAGTACTGGAAACTCATTTTAAAAAATACATAAATATCAAAGTTTCTAATAATTAATCTAAACTTTTCTCATCTTTCTACCGCACAAGTCCATTCACAGTCCAGTGCCCTTTCCTGAACTCTAATATCCATACACTTTCCTTGCATTTTACATCACAACATCTCGCACGCAGACTGCTGATAGCGCGCACATAAAGAGCATCTTCAGTTTTACCGTTTCTTTCCGTTTCCCCATTTGCAAACCAATTTCTTTCTAACAGTGTAACGTTCCCTAGTTTACGAGCACTATGAAGGTGAAGTATGGCTGTGGGGTAGACGTCTCCTCTCTCCTTTTTGGTACGGGATCAAAAAGCCTACAGGTGAGGTTATTTCTTATGCAGCCACAAGGATTTCTACGCTAGCTAAAGTCAACACTTACTTTCACCTGCAGCTTGAAAATCTATTCTTACAAGCATATATTTTAACACGTATTTGCAAGTTTAATAGTATATTTCTCGAATGAAAGCCTTAAGCGTTCGGGTGTCGGAATGTGAATTTCGCTTATGAAAGGCAGACGTTTGGAAAAGTGGGATTTTACTGAAATATTTGTCCAGTCAGGAAGAAAAATTGGGCTGCCAAATTCTAAATTGAGTTCAACTTAAACCTAACTTTCATGAGGAGGGTCCACGCCAATTTAACATACTCATTCACTTAATTTTGTTAGCTACATGAAGCAATGTCACTGCTCCATAGATCTGACCTGTAACTTAGCTTGGTGCATCATGGTGCTTGATTTTTTTTATGTAAAGATATGTCTATTATCATATTGCAGCATCAACAATGAGCCGTCTCTCTACCCGAAAATTTACATGAAATATTTCAATGAACCAACATTTTTCACTTCTAGAAAATCATTCCATATTTTAAAACCTTTTAGGACCCAACCAAGCAAAAAGTCCCAAAAGTCGCTACACAGTACAGGAGAATTTGCTCGATTTTGGCTTCTATCCTGACTTTTTGTCTTTGTGTGCGATTTTGAAGATCGTAACCACCGAACATGAGCAACGCTACGATAACAGAGGAGTGACGGACACAGAGACGCAAGATACAAACTCAGGAAATGGCGAAAATAATAGAAGACTTCATTACTCGCCTCTCGTAAAGTGGTAAATTCAAAGTGCTGCATCTCATCCACATTATCCGTAGGAATTGTCCTCGGCAAATAATGATCCCCGGTCCACAAATTGGCGCTATTAATCCAGTTTGAGGTGGAATTTAAAAAGTAAAAAGTCAAAATAGTTCGTCGCGTGTGTCTGTTTCCATCCATCCAGGTGAAGCTGCAGGTTAGCGCTAGCGATTCTACTTCCCGTGGACTTTATCTCCAATCTGTTACGCTTTAAAAATCCTGTATCTGAAGTATTGCACCACGTTTCACAGATAATACTCACACAGTTTTGGCTTTTGACAATCACACTCACAACTTTATATCCCGTTTTCCGCAGACATATCCCGCTGCAATCATTGAGATCTGAGATTTTAAGTCTCATAAGATTCTCCTCGTTTAAGACCGGAAAATCCTGTAGTGTGTGTCGGCTTTTACTACAAGAAATTAAGCTTCAAAGTTAGCATAAAATACTCCCTAATACTGCTACTCATGAATTAAAACACAGCACAAATATTATTTTTAGACAACATTATAACAACTTATAACTTATAACAACTTTCCGTTATGTAACTCATCGTTCTTGAGCTTTCATTTGCTAATTGTCTTACTCATAAACCTAGTAGACAGTGCATGTGCAGACAACGAAGCAGACGCGTTGACCTTTTAGTTAATTAAAGTGAAGAATCAAAGAAGTAGAAATACAAGGCCGAGACGGTGATTAAAAAAATATTGTTGACGCTAGGCTAATCAGACAGCTGGGCGAGACAGATGTGTTGTAGAATCTGCCAGACACCGCTACGGTTGTGCTAGCTAACGTCCGGGGAATGACAGGGGCACGCTAATCCAGCTAAATCCCCGTAGAAGGTTCCGGCATAGAAGACGGCGAATAGCATTAGAGTCCGCTCAATTACACCTGACGAGCTCGTAGCGCCTGACAATTAGCGGCTAAATGCTGCAGGAGGCGTATGGAGCGGATAACGAAAGGCTGAGTTTAAGTGGACTATAGGTGTTGTTATTATTATAGACCTGTGTTGTAAAGTTGTTAAAATCAAAGGACATTCTGAGGTCAGTTTGAATAGCACTACTAACAATACAACTTTTATATGTTTAAGCATATAAAAGTATAAGAGTATAACTGTAAAACTGCATTCGGATACTACTTTTTGTGTATTTTGTACGTGTAAAATTTCATCATTCGTACTCAAACTACCAAGGTAACTAAATGTGTGTCAGACCATGTTTAACACTGTGTGATCTTTTATATTTTTATTTATTTAAATTATTGTATTTATTGTTTTTATTCATTCATTTCATTTATTTTAATAGTTTTCACAAAACAAAACAAAGCAAACAAAAGTAT
>KN509478.1:11847-36205 GCA_000787155.1 Scartelaos histophorus
AGACGAGTGCCGTTCTGAGAGAAGTTACACACCGCCGACAAGGAGCTGGAAGAAGGAAATAATTATTAAAAATACCGTCTTAACAATGTGAAAGAGTACTCTACTTCCTGGTTCACAGACAATAAGAAATGCTGTATAATTAGATGTACACAACATGTTTCATTTTGAGCTACTTTGACTATATCTCTTTGTACATTTGACTTTATTACGTAAAAAAATTGCAATTAAACTCAATGTATTTAACTAAGTAATGAAACTGTTCTTATATGATTCTGTGTCACCTTTGAATAGAGAGGGCGTTGCTGTGCATGGTTTGGGCGTGGCTTTCTGCTCTGAACACCGACTCCAAAGCGTCTGTCCTCTTCAGACCGCTCACCAGACCATCCACCTGTTTCCTCAGCATGGAGCGAGACTGAGAGAGCTGCTCGGCCAACAGCTCCACCTCCTGGACACGAGCACACATTACATCAGGACACACACAGTAATATACGGTATGTAATGTGTTAGCGGAGATGATTTTTGTTACCGCTGTGGAGTTGTTGAGATCCTCCGTCATGTTGAGAGTGACTGAAAGCAGCAGGTGACTGTCCTCCATCAGAGCATTCACCGAGTTTGCTCCAGAGTTAGTTTTCTCACAGAGAGACTATAAAATAAAATAAAATAAAATAAAATAAAATGTGAAAGTGAAGTGTGAAATGTATTTTATTTCAGAGATATTTGATAATAACTACACTTTTATTGTTCTTAAAGAGGGGGTATTACACTACTACTACACATTACATCAGGTTTGTGAAGTTGTTGTATATTGTTTTTTTTCGCATATTTATGGAAATGACAATAGCATGATGGGTGATGTAATCTTGTGGGTTGAACTTTGGACTTAGAAGAGCCTAGAAGAGATCTTTAGATGACTCAAACACGCATGGACTTATTTTAATTTTTTTTTAATTTTTATGACTTTTATCAATTTTAAAAAGATTTTTTTTACATATTTTTCAAACATTTTTTATTGGTGTTTCTGTGTTTTTCTATGTTTGATGTGTTTAGTCTTGGTGTTGTTAAAAAAAACAAAATCAGTGTAGTTTAAACATTGTTTCTGTGTAACATTATAACATGGTTAAAAAGCTCCACATCACAATGAATTAATACACCTCTTAATTAAGCAGCTAACAACGCTTCTCTATAAACTATTTTGGAATTACTAATTATTTTGCTTTTAATACAAAGCTGCCATATGTACAGGTCAGGACCTTTTGTTAATATGTTGACGGGGGTGTCGCACTAACCTCATAGTGGTGCAGTTTGCCAGTGGCTGTGTCCATCAGCTTGTGAGCCATCGTGTTGTGCTCTTCTGCATCTTTCACATGCATTTCGGCCGACTTCAGAACGTCCATGTGAGCGGATATTTCAGAGGACAAATTGTGAAGGTGTCTGTCCACCGCATCGGCTGAAGACAGGAAGTCACGCACAGAGCTGGAAGTGGACTCCGACAAACTGAAAATGTAAAAAATATATACAATACTTTATAATTTCTCAAATACAGTTATAGGTATTTTTATTCCTGTGGCTAACCTGAGCTCCTGGTTGGCCGTAGCGTTGGCGTATGACAGATCGATTGTTCTCATGAAGTCCACAAGTGACTCCGCCTCCTGGAGCATCAGCGTCTGATTGGTCCATTCAGGAGTCCTGGGGTTAGACTGGTTGAGAAATTCCACCTCCTGTGTCAGCTCTAGAAAATCATATTTAAATACATACAAGATTACTGTTTGCTTGTGTGTATTTTCACATGGGTAGTATTTGCACCAGTTGCTGTAATAGGAGTAGTACTATCTGTAGTAGTAGTAGTAGTAGTAGTTTTGCACTCCTCACCTGTGACTCTCTTATTCAGTTTGTTGATGTTCTCCAGGAACTGTGCACTCTGGGAAACACTGTGGTCCGTTACCTCGCTCACTTCCTTCAAAAGTCCAGTGACCTCTGACACCTGAAGTATTGCATTGCAAATTCATCAATATGACAGAGTTTAAATTTAGGAGTTACAGTAAAAGCAGGTGGAGAGAAATACCTTCTTGGAGACCGCCGTGAGCTCTGAGTCCACTGTGGTCAGCTGATCCTCCACGGCCAACAGCTCTGCAGAGGGAGAGCTGGTGTTGGAGAAGGACTTCTGAAAACACAAAATCCACCATGCAGATTCATTTATTTCTATTTATTTTGCAGTTCAGTGTAGTTGGAATAACAGTACTACAGTTTTATAAGATTTTATTTAGATATATTTTTAAATCTCTATACCACAATGTTATGAGGATGTGGCATATACCTGTATGGTTCTTGTCGTGTTCTCTAGCGCCACCAGCTGGCTGTAAGGAGCTCTGAGGAGGCTGCTGATGTTCACAGATGACAGATGAAAGTGAAGATTGTCCAGCTCATCCAGGAGGACTCCAGTGCACTCATCATTACAGGCTGGAGCAGAAAACAGCATTTTAAAATGTATTACACGATTATCAATTTGTATTTCTAATTATGTTTTAATATTCTGTATGATGCCTCCCTATATGATACTATATTTACTTTTTAGTGGCAACTGATAATATATTCATGTTTCATGAATTTGTTAAAATAATCTTTAAAATAATTATTATTTTACAAAAACCGTCAAATGCACTGTACCAGATTTTTACTGTCTTAAAAACATGAAAAACTAGTTAATTTTAAACTGTTCATAATCATGTTTCTTAACTTTCAATAGGCAGTCACATTAATGTTAACAATCACTAGCATGCTAACACCGCACAAGCCTTACTTCCTGGTATGCGAGCCATAAAAGCAGTGAAAACAAATGTGACGTAAACTGTGTTCAGTCTCTTTAGGTGACTCACAGATGCAGTGTCCCGCCTCCATCACGTGGCGCTCCTGGCACTGGTCGCAGCGCTGACCTTTGACCCCGGCCTTGCACTCACACTGCCCGCTGGTCTTGTTACAGGAGGAAGTGAGCGCGCCCCACTCACTACAGCTACAAGGCTCACATGTGCCGCCCATCACTGTTGGGTCGCCGTAGTAACCATCTGAGCATCTGAAGAGGACGGGGCCACAGGAGGGATTATTTTACATTATTTGAAATGTATAAAGAGATTCAATTGAAAATGTACACATTTTTAATTCCAATAACGTAATATATAATGTATATTTGGAGCTACTGAGTTCAAGCCCCTTCTAAAACGTAAAATAAACAAAAACAAGATGCCTCTCAATCTTTTCCTGAAATTTGAATGGCCAGTAGCATCTCCTTAGCCTTTAGCTTTGATTTGATTCAATGTACTTTTCACAGTATCACTTGTCATAGTTGCGGGTTGAGTCCAGGTGACAGACGGTGCTCTCACCTCTCGCAGTGCTGTCCCTCGTATCCAGAGCTACAGTTGGTGCAGATGTATCCGATGGTCGTCGCGGTAACCTCACACGTGGGGCTGAAGCTGTTCCCGCGGAGGGGACAGCCGCACAGGGAACAGTCGGACACAGAGCCACGCACGTTTCCATAGTAACCCGACGCACACAGCTCGCAGTTATGGCCGGAAGTGTGGTGCTCGCAACCCTAAGACGGAAAAGAGATTATACAATAAATGTTGTAAATCTATAATGATGTAACTTTCCAGTGGATTTAAAACCACCTGCCTGTTTTTGCTTTGCATAGAATGTTACATAATATGGCATTAAACATATCTATGTAGCATTTACTATTTACATATTCTTACCGCTCAAAAATACCTTGAAAAACACAGTAGAAATAGTAGTGCTCCTATTTCCCTAAATGGAGACAGTACATTTAAATCCATATTGTGGAACATTCTAGGCATGTGTTTCTCAAACTGTGGTCCTTCAGGTGATACTTGGACTGGAAAAGTTCTGTTTTATACGTGATTCAGACCTGGTGGTACTTTTCTTTGGTTGTCTGAAAGGTTAAGAGTCACTATTCTAAGCAAAGCAATAACATCTCCATGGAGACTTGTAAATGGCAGATATGTTACCCAGAAACGTTACATAGTGCACCTTTAAGCTAATATGGAAATACATTGTAAAATAGATTAAATGTATTTTTTCCATTTAGTATGTAGTGTAGTTTGTACCTGGCAGGCTCCCGTCTCCTGGTCGCACATCTGGCTGTGACTGTTGCATCGACAGGGAACACAAGGCCGCACAAACAAACTCCGCTGGTTCCGAGGAGTAATTTCCGAGAGGGGCTGCTGGAAAAAACCTGGTGCACATTCCTGGACACGACACAAAATTCCACATTAAACATATTTTTTAACGTTACTTTTTTTTTTTTTTCATTTTTTATGCTGTCTAGATGTTAAAATGTTCTAAAATGTTTTTTCTTACCTGGCAGGACAGACCCGAGTAGCCCCACGGACAATCGCACGACTCAATTTGTCTGGCCACGCCCCCTGTGACCTCTGCCTCCTCCTCAACGGCGGTTTCCATGGTGATATTGGAGATCCTACGTAATGCCAAGTTAGTATTATTCAACATATTCTCATTACATAAAGTGATTTTTATATATACCTGCTCTGTTGTAGTCGGCTCCCGTAAGATGCTTTGATGATGACGTACTGAATGTTACTTAGCACCATCATGAAGTCAGATCGGGTCACCGCTTTTTCACTGACCGAATTAAAGTAACGCCAGCGATGCTAAAAAAAAATGCACAAAAAATATATATACATATATGTACTTTTATATTTATACTAATACTACACAGAATGCGTTTGGAGGTACCTCTGTAAGCCTGATGTCATGTCTGGCCCTCACTCCGTTGCTAGGCGCCGGCATGTCGGTGTAAATGACCAGCTTTCTCAAAGTCCCGCCTCTCATCAGCACCTGAGGCTCCTGATTGGTCAAGCCCCGTCCGTCCTCAGCGTAGAATACAGCGGAGTAAGAAAGCGTTCCACCATATGACAGTAACTGGAAAAAAAAATCAATTTTAACAATATTTTTGATTAGTTTCAAGTGGGTCTACTACACAACCCATAACTCATTTAGATCACCATAGTACTTTTAATTTTTAACAGTGCTAATAGTGCTCACTAGATCACTCAAACATGCATGGATGACATCTAAAACAACTTCAGGCATGTTTGGGAACATTAGGGAACATTATAACATGGTAGAAAACAAGAAAGTAAATTTAAGTGAGTGTTTCTAATTTTAATCTACGAAAATATAGTTGATTAAATGCATAATCTTTTCAGTCAAATAACTCTCAAATATTTAGTTTTAGCTAGTAAAAATATGAAATTGAGAAAAACTATGAAAATACACAAAATACAATAATATTTGAGAAGACTAAATCAACTCATGTGAGTGTTTTGATGATGCAGTTACCTTTTTGCCAGTGAAAAGTTGAGGTAGTTTCCAGTAGAGGGGTCCAAATAGGCCTGAAGTCTCCAAGTGTCTCATGTCCAAAAGAACGTCTCCATCTTGTACAAACACCCCAGACACCACCCCCTTCAGGTTAGACTGAGACACCACTGGCAGCACTGAGGGGGACGGCACCAAGAGCTGAAGAGAAGAAAATATATAAATAGTACCTTGAAGATAATCGGTAAATCAGTTAGTTTTTGGTCCTGTACCTGATTTTTTCCCAGCTAAATTTGACCAAATTCTTGATCCAGTATAGAAATATTGCATAAGCAGCTCTTGATATTAAAATAAGTGTTTAATTTTACTGTCCGATAATCATCGTGTGATAGCATTTTCTAGTTGTCAGCTTTAACATTGCAGCAGAACTCCTTACAGTGAATGAATGCAATGCTTGTAATGCATAAGGTAAGTGAGGAATAACTTTAAGTTTGAAACAAATTTTAACAAAGCAAAATAAGATGACAAAACAACACAACATACAATAAAAAGAGCTTGGATTAAAATAAAATATACTAAACTAAACTAAAAAGGTTGTCGACATGTCCATAAAAGCTGACACAGCTTTCTTCCACCTATGCCACCCTCCCCGGCATCCTCTCACATCCTCTTCCATACCTCCAAAAAATATACGATTAGATTACCTTTCTTACCTTCTGTTGTCCTCCGAAAGTCATAGAACCATAGTTACCTTGTTAACTTCCTAGTTTTAGGTGTTGAGTACCTGAGTAGTGGTGAAGCCTCCTTGCTCCTCACAGTCCTGGCTCAGTCCGGAGCAGTAACACTGAGAGCATCCTTCAGGGTTCAGAGAGGAGAGAGCGAACCGCCCAGACACGCACTCCTCACAGCGACGCCCCGATACCCCAGACTGAAAGAAAATCACAATATTTAAACAAATAAATAATAAAAATGTTCAAAGGCAAATTTCAAAATTTTTAATGTAGCTCTTGCTCACCTTGCAAACACACTGTCCGTCCTGAAGGCAGTCGCAGATCCCTGTGGTCCCGTTACAGAACTCTTCCTCCGTACCTGCCGGGTCACACCCACAGGGGGCGCACTCAGGGTAACCATAGTAACCAGGGGCACAGCGGTCACATGAGCTGGCCCCGAAGCCCTCCCTGCACCTGCACTGTCCGCTGCTCAGGTCGCACTGAGAGGTAAAGCTGCCGGACGAACTGCAACTACACGGCTATGAGAAAATATACAGAAATTAGAAACATTTTAAAGTAAATGGCATTCTATTGTATAAATAAAGAGTGTTTGTATATGTATATATGTATTTATATAACGTACATGGCAGCCAGTCACCGGATCGTGGCCCCAGTGGTCAGGTTTGCACTCCTCACATTTCGCCCCCTGTGTGTGTGGAGGACAAATGCACTCTCCAGTCTCAGCATTACAGTTGCCTCCAGTGTGGGCACAGTTGCATTCTGGGATATCAAAATGAGCCGTCAGACAGATGTAAAAACAGAATATGTTTGTACAGATCTAGACAATAGTGTTAGCAGTTTTTTTGCAGCACTTAAACAAAAATTCTAGTGTCTCTGTACCTGTGCACCGTCCGTCCTGGTAGTTGTAGTAGCCGCGAGCGCATTGGTCACACTTGTCTCCGGCCACGCCCCCCACGCACTGGCACCGCCCCTCGGAGTCACATGACTCTGACACAGAACCTGACTGGCTGCAGCTGCACGGCACACAGCCTTGTCCGCTTTCGATGCCGAAGAAGCCGAACTGGAAAATATAGACAAAAATATCATAAGGAGAACAGCGTATATTGGTGTATACTGGAGTTTTATGCAGCATTGGTTACACTAAAATGGCTAATTAGCAAAAAATACTAACAAATAGAAAGTCCATAGTTCAGAATTGAATGAGTCTGGTGGAAGTTAAGCCACGATTATCTTTACTTACAATTATTATTACGGTTATTTGCTCCCCTTAAGAGTGCTCTCATATTACAAGTGATGTGCATTATATAACTAGCTAAAATTAAATAAAATATCATTTACCATGCAGCGATCACAGGCCCGACCCTCCACGTTGGCCTTACAGTCGCAGCGCCCACTGGACACGTCGCACACTGAGGACACCGCTCCGAATGTGTCACAACCACATCCTGAAACAGAGAAAGGACACCTAATTATATCTCAATTTTCATCTCGCATCTCTTCAGAGTTTAGAAATGAACCTTTGCAATTCCCTTGATGTGAATATTTAATTTTTAGTATTTTAAGATAGAGCTCAAATGGTAACGCTCCTGGACTTGTTTACAATGTAGACTCTAAACAAAATCCTTTTAAAATATAGAACACAATTCAAATTGAAAAACTGGCATATTTTCTCAAAACTGTGCAGTTAATAAATTTTTTTACTACCTTAACATTACTACATATTTTTATTTCCAAGTTCAAATAAGTGGGACTGTTTGAATAAGGAACTAAATTATAATCGCAACTAATTGAATTCTAATTTAAACACACCTGGAGTTGTGTTTTGTTACATTCACACATGTTTAACACACGACTCCTGTACTGATTTAAAGGTAAAAGGAGCTGTTAACTTACGCTACCACTATATGACATCACAAGGTGGAACAGAGCATTTTGAGCTTTGGAGATGTACAGACTAATAGTAAAGTGTTACTCAAACATGTGCAGCAAAACATTACAGGTATGTTTGTATGTTTTTACATGGCTTAAAGCTCACAGGAGTCAATTTTGCATAATATATGACCTTTAAGCCCTTATTATTTTAACCAACTATTCCATGTACTGTCAAAAGTTAAAAGCCACTGTAGATTGGCTTTTAAAACAACAGATTACAGCATTTATTTGTAATCCCCATCTCTTGATTTGACACCTGTTCATTTACCTGTATTGCCTTATATTTACAAAACTTCATAAATAAACTCTCTGACACCAGGAAGTGAAGTGTCCCCATGTGAGTGCCTTTTGGGGACTTTGAGGTCGGGGCGCCGTAATCCCTCGTGGGCCCCGACGCACAAAGCCCTGTTTCTACTGGTCAGTGCCTGAATAGAGTCATGTGACCGGGGGAACAATGGGGTCAGAGGTCAGGCGTGATGTGGATTAGACAAATCTACATTCCTGCCCTGTGCTCCGGTGGAACCATGGCCTCCAGCTCCACAGACTAAACAGGGCGCCGAGGCAGAGTAAGCGAACGATAAAAGCAGCCACAACAACTACTCACTATACTGAAAGATTACAGAGGATATTATAGTTTCTCTCACAAATGTGTGCCAAGATTCATGGTCAAACCGTTGTATTTGTATTAGATATTTTGGATAGAATAAATGAAGAGCCCTGAATTACTAAATAACTTATTCTAATTTATTTTATTTTTTTTATTTTCGAGGGGGTAGGCCACTATTGAGGAGCAAAATGACATAATTGGAAATAAATACAAAAATAAATGCTGGAATATATTAAAAGAGGTAAATAAAAATCTAAATGTGGAAATGTGTTAAACAAAAAATAATAATAAATTAGCTAAAAAAGAAAAAAAAGAAATAAAATCATTAATTAAAAAGTGTAAATTAAATAAAATCTCAAAAGAAATATATTCCTAAAATAAATACATGTAAAAATAAATACATTAATACAGAAATTTAAAATATTTTATAGGATATTTTAGCTTTTTAATGCCCATAATGTATGCATTAATGTGTACATTTATTTATTTACACATTTATTTTTATTCACAGTACATTAAATAAATAAATAAATAAATAAAAATTCTAATTCTTGTATTTATTTAGTTCCAGTTGTGAAATATTTGGTCCTCTCTACGTTTGTATTGTTTATGTTTAGGAAATGTATAATGGAAGCCATTTATTTATTTTTAATTGAGCAAAAAAATTTAAAGTTGAATATCATGATTGATCAATAGGAAAAAAAATGATTGTGCTAAATTTTTATCATATAAATATTTGTCTGTTCCTGTTTTTACTTTTTAATCTGTCTTTATTTTTAAGAGACTTTTTAAGAGAGAGATATCATTTCACCTTCCTTTTCTGATTTCAGAAGAAAAGACAAAGCATGGTGACCTTCAGAGTGACACTTGAGCATTGAAGAATAAGCTCATATCAGTACAAATGTTTTAACCATCTTCGACCTCCATCTTGAAGAGACTAAACTAATGATAACTGACTTTTCTTGAACTGTAGACTAAATCTTTTCTAACACTAGAGAAGAAAGAGAGAGGGATGTCTAGAGATGTCTTTTATTGTATTTTATTCATCCTGGAGGTTTTCGAGCTGTTTGTGTGTGACCATTATTCACCTCTTACTGTCTATTTGTTCCTCACCTGTGCAGTTTTTGGTGTGCAGGGCGTCACCGTAGTAACCATCCCGGCAGCGCTCACAGTGGTGTCCCGCGGTGTTCCTGGTGCACAGCAGACACTGCCCGGTCACATGATCGCAGTGCCCCGCCTCCTCCCTGTTCACGTTCCCGTTACACTCACACCGCGAGCAGGAGCCGCCCAGCACCTGCGGGTTGCCGTAGAAACCATTGGCACATCTAAGGAAACAATTAAGAGGTTTTAAAGGTGCAGTGCGTAACTTAGCTTACTTTATGAAAATGCTACTGCTTTGCCTGACATGTTCCACAGTACAGTATTAAACTTATCAATTTTTCTTTTATTCACTTACATATTTACATTGACCTGGTGGTGTTGCTTGTCTCCATGGTGATAGATATATTTATGTTGTACTGTGGAACATTCTAGGCAATTTATAATTCCATGGACAATTTGAAGTTATAGAAAAGGAAATGAGATTATAGGTGTATTGTGTAACTTTTCTGGCAGAGGGTCTGTCAAATGCTTTTTTTATTGCTTTGTCTGAAATGTTTCACAGTATGGCATTAAAATTTTCTATCTTCATTGAGACCAAACCAGACCAACTTGCAGGTCAGATCTATGGAAAGGTGACACCGCCCACAGTCAGAATGCCTGTTTTTTTGAGCAATAGAACCACCTGTAATTTCATCAATGTAAAGTAGAGCTGTTTAATGTCATACTGTGGAACAATCCAGACAGAGCAATGATATTTCCATAGAAACAAGCAGGGACAAACCAGTCAGAAAAGTTACACAATAACTAATATTTTTTTGTTAGGGATGGGGTCCACAAACTTGCAATTTGTATTGAAGTGAAATAACAACAACCACACCCGACTGAGTAATGCTTTTACTTTTTGAAAACATGGCATGAATTTAAAAATGATCAGTTCATTAAGTGAATTTCAAATTTCAAGTGAATGCACCCTTAAGGCTTATCACTACACTAATATGTTGTAAGCATCACCCATTGAATATAATGTAAAGGCTGCAGACTCACCTCTCACAGTTGTTGCCCGTGTAGCCCTCCTGACAGCGGTCACATGTCACTTGTCCATTAGACTGGAGCAGGCAGGTGGGACTGAAACTGTAATACAAGGCAACAGAAATACATTGTACGTGTATAGATTACAGTAATAGTATTAATAACAGTATTTGTACTTTTGTCTACCAGATTGTCTCCTTTAGAAGTTAAAGTGCATATGACAGGTTTTCGTGTTTTTCTAATTATTACGTTTTGGTTTGGTGGGGCAGTGTCTGTTTTCAATATTTATCATAGTTTTACATCAGTAAGTGTAAGTTGTAAAACAGAATCCCTCTATCTATCTGTCATCAACACAGAAAAATCCAAAATGCAGAGAAAATACGCACAAGGAAAGCATTTATCTGACAGTTTAAACCTTCATTTAACAAAATAAAAGTGCTGACATTTATTTTTATTAGTTTGATCATAACTAGTGAGTAATTTATGTAGTTTTGGCTCTTTACATTATGGTATACTTATACATTATGATTTTCTAGGTAATAGTTTTTTTTAAGGAATTACCTCTACATATGTCATATCTGTTGCCTGTGTCCAACCAGGATGTAAAATGATAAATTTCACAACATTTTTTAAAAACCAAGATTTTTGTCAAATTTCAACATAATCAATTATGTTTTATTTTCAGTAAGTAGCCTAACCTGTCATATGCATTTTACAGTATAACGTGTTCAGAACAGACTCACTGAAAACTGTACGTATGTAACAAACCTATTTGATGCTGCGGTCAAAGGACATGGGCATTTCTTACAGTCCTGCTCCGTCCCCTCGGTGGCATCGCCATAGAAACCGGGCAAACAATGCTCACAATGGGGCCCTGTGGTGTTGTGGGAACAAGACTGGCGGAAACAGGACCAGCATTAAAAGTCAACATTAACGGCTTTCACATTAAATCACCATGTTTTTTTTAACCTGTACTCACCAGGCACAGTCCATGGTAATCGCAGACAGAGGAGTGGTCATGACATTCACACTGGAGACAGTTCCCTCCGAATAAGACTCCTGCAACGCGGTAGTAACCTGGCAGGCATGACTATCAGCAAAAAAAAACAAAACCCCCAAAACATTAAAACTATATTGAAATGATACATAAAGATTACATTTTATTGTCATGATTTGGAGTATACATCAAGTACCAACCTCACAGGACGTGCCGCTGTATCCGTATGGACACTGACACGTCTCCACAGCAACTGCCTTGTCCCCGGAGACAGACACCGGGTCGGCTACATCCAGAGACACCAAGCCCAGGCTGGAAGGCAAGTGAACCAACAGTTAAAATTTTGTTATTTGTACTGTATTGCAGACATTTTTATTTTCTTAATAGGTCTATATTATCTTATTTCTTATCTATGTTATGTTTCCTCATTAAAAGCATGCTTGGAGTTGTGTTTTGTTTTATTCACACAATGTTAAACACACAAACCCTGCGTATTTAGGCTGTGTTTTTTTTAAACACTCTGTTCCACCTTGTGAATTTCAAAATTTTCAGCCATGGAAATGCCCATCTCAACAAAATGTAAAAAGCAGCTGTTTGAAAACTACTGCTCATGACATCACAAGGTGAAACAGAGAATTTGGAGATTTGAAGATGTTGCCAGAGTAATAATAAAGGACTACTCAAACATGTGTGAATAAAACAACAGCTCCAGGTATATTTTTGATGAGGTAACATAATTCAAAAAGCTCACAACAGTCAATTCTGCATAACATAGGACCTATAAACATGTACAGTACAGTAGTAATAGTAGTGGTAGGAGTGGTGGTGGTAGTAGTAGTAGTAGTAGTAGTAGTAGTAGTAGTAGTAGTAGTAGTAGTAGTAGTAGTAGTAGTAGTAGTAGTAGTAGTAGTAGCATGTACCGAATGGGCCCTGCAGCAGAGGAGTTGAGCAGTACCCGGACCCTCAGCGTGGTGACATCACTCAGCACGGTCAGCAGGTCATCGCGGGTCACATGATCACCTCTGACCTCATCCACAAACTGATGAGGGCCCATCACCACGGAAACAGTCCGCTCCGACAGAGGGGACAGGGAGACCAGGTGAGGGCGGGACAGACGCAGGGACCGCCCATTTCCCTGGAAAACACAAAACACAGAATAAAGTAGGACAAGAGAAAAGTGGAGTGGGTGATTCATTTGGATAAAATGTATTCTCAAATGGACATAATATTTAATGAAAGTTTAGGATTCTTCGTCAGGATTCGTCATTTAGCTGAAAACCAAAATCTTTTAACATTGAGTTTTTAGGGAGTGTAAGCATCTGTAATTGTATATTTTTTTTAGAAATGTTAAACTGTATGTAAGATAAATTAATTTACAAAAAAACATTGGATATGATGGCCGATTTGTTAATGTTATAATTTGGTGAATTATTCGATCAGAAAGCAGAAAGCCTTGAGAAAGTCTCTCATTGGGGTTGCCAGGTTCAAAGCTGGTTTAAACCTAAAAGGACTCTCTCTGATTAGTCACTACCTAATCTTTAATGCTAGAATTGTGAAGGTTCTCTGCTTTCACATGAGACATGGCCACATCCATTTACTGAGAATGAGAAAAACATTACTCTAAAAGTATTAAGCAATAATTATTATGCAGCTTTTCAGACTAATTTATGCGCAAACGACCGATTCAGTCTTTGAATTTAACATTGACAAAATAATCAAATCCAAGGCAAGCTGGACTACCTGTATGATGATGTCAGAGTGGGCGGAGAGAGATCGGTCTAAATTATCCAATGGGACGTCGTAGAAGAGTGTGTAGTTTAGTGTCCCCCGGAAGGAAGTCAGCTGTGCAGGAACAACGGATTCAAGTTAATTCACAATTCATTAATTTACTCTTCCAGAAAGATTAAATGTTTGGACTAACCTTATTAGCCAAAAAGTTGCTAGGGGCGTCCCACGACATCTCGAACTGGTGGGCGTGGCTTCTGGAGCGGTTGATTGGCAGGAGGAAGTTGTTGTCGTGGACTACAGTGAGGGGGTGGAGCTGGTCAGCGGGTTGGAGCCAGGCGTTGGAGAAAGTCACCTAACGAAAGCACAGAAGTGGGTTTTAGTTAAAGGCACTATACGTAACTATTTTGGAGAACTGAATTGCATTGGATGGGTTACACTAATAATTTCGTAATTCGCCCTACTTGAAGTTCTCAAATTGGCAACGTTTTTAATTTTTCAAACTGCCACCTGATGCTGCAAAAAATGTGAAATACTGTCTGCTTAAACCATACATTTTGCTACTGGCCCTTTACATTTCCATCACATTATAAGCTCTAGTATTTGAAATCCTTTTTGCTGATGTATTTTCTGACCTGGTTGGTGGACCAGGAGGAGCTTTCACAGACGTCCGAAACTCCGAAGCAGAAGCAGTCGGTGCAGCCGTGAGGGTTTTCAGACTGGAGGTTGTAGAAGCGAGGTTTGCACAGGTCACAGTTGAACCCCATCACATTTTTCTGAACAAAAAATGAACTCAAATGAAATTATCACAACAACAAAAGACACTGCACAGGAGTGAAATGTTCTGTTTTTAGATTTTGGTCTGGAAAGACTAATCCAGCTCTAACACAAGACTAAACCAATATATTTCAGGATGTGTGTAAAATCCCTCATCATCCAGGTAGAATGCAATATATTTCAGGATTAAACCAGGTCTGAACCAGAACTTACACAGGTCTAACACAGTATTAAGCAATAAATAAAAAAAGGTAGATTCTGATCATATCTTAGACTTAGAGAAACGTTACTGATCCAAGTCTCCAAGTTTTTGTTTTGACACGTTTGACTAGTAATTTAAGGACAACAAATGAGTCAGTTGCCCAGTAATTTAAGTCATTAAAGTATTTTTGTTTAATTTAACTGAACATATTGTAATAATTTTACATTATATTTTAATCATATCGTTCAGGTGTCGTTTGTCTATTGAATTATTGACCATATACCCCAGTGCAGTAGTTAGTTAAACAGTATTTACCTTGCAGACACACTCCTCACAGGGGTCAGTGTTGGTGCTTCCTGCCAGGTTACACTCACACTTGGAGCACAGAGGGAAGTCCCTGTATCCAAAAGCACAGCGCTCACACCTGCGCCCAGCAAATCCCTCTCTGCATGGGCACTGGCCTGCAGATGAGCCTGGAGGTATAACAGCAGACTATTATAGGCCATATATGGGCCATATGACCCATATATGGCCTATATATGGGCCATATATATGGCCCATATATGGCCTAAAAAATATCTAAACCAGGGAAGAAACGCGATGGCCCTGACTCTGGCTCCTATTGTCTTACACTGGAATATTGTGGCCTCTGTCTCTGTAACTGCTGCTGTGAGTCTCATTGTTTAGGTTTTAAAATGTTTGCATTAACCCGCGCTAAATGATCCTGGGTTTTTTTTTTTCACTATTTTGTCCCTTCAAAATCCTAGACAAAAAAAATAATATATCAGGATTAAATCAGACCCAACCCAGGACTAAACAAAGCCTAAACCAAGTCAAAACCAGATCTAAACTACAATTAAATACATTAACAAGGTCTAATTCTGAACAAAACCAGAACTAAACAACATCTAATGAAGAATATACTAAAAAAGTAACCTAATCTAACCTAGGTTTAAACCAGGTCTAAACCAGGACAAATAAATAAATAATAAATACAAATAAATCATGAATTAACCAGGATTTAAGTAGCTCTAACTGAGGTTTAAACTAGGACTAAACCAGTTCTACCCCCGGTCAAATATGTGTTGAACAGTGTTAAACAAATGAATGTAAGTGAACTGACCAGGCGAGGAGTCGTCCCTCACACACACTGAGGACATGGATCCTCTGAGGTCACAGTCACATGGGACACAAGGAGTGTCTGAGTACGGGGACACCTGGAAAACACATACACACTTATTATATCCAATCTGTCATTCAATAATTATGATGAAACCTGAGATATTAGTTTTCATTTTAAAGGTGCCTTGTGTAACTTTTCTGGTGAAGGGTCCGTCAAATGTTTTTTCTCCATGGAGATGTGATCACTTTATCTGTAATTTTTCACAGTACGGCATTAAGCCTCTTCATGAAGACCACATCAGACCAAGTTACACGTCAGATCTGTGGAGAGGCGACCCCGCTCACAGTCAGAATGCCTGTTTTTCTTGGTATTTTTTAGCTAAAAAACCTGTAATCGAATGAATGTAAAGTAGATCTGTTTAATGTCATACTGTGGAACATTCCGGGCAGAGAAATTGCATCTCCATAGAAACAAGCAAGTGACAGACCCCCAACCAGAAAGTTGCACATTTAATTTGCCATTTTGAAACAATCTATTTAATCAATCTTTATTTTTCTGATCTTTACTCTAATCGTTAATGTCATTTTCAGAATTTACCAATTAACCAAATGTGTAACAAAAAGACATTTTTTTGGGCCTGAACACGAGCGTTACTCAGCACATCATTCTGCAGGAAATGGGGCTGCAAATTGGAAGGAGACATTGAGCTAATTATCAGTGCCAGGATTCATTACAAGTGAAACCAATTTGACCAAAATGGAGAACAAAATCAATATAGTTTAAGTAGAATCTAATTAAATTGAGAGGTACATCAATAAAACAAACCTCCTGAATATTTTACGTCAAAACATTTACATTTTAATCTGTCTGATGGAAAACAATATCGTGTCATGTGGTATGGAAATGGATAGAATTGATCGCTATAGCTTAACCATTGCTCGCTCTAGTCCAGTACCCGCCCTCCTTACCCCCTGAGGTCTGTAGAACCCGTCTGCACACGTCTCACAGTTGACCCCGGCGGTGTTGTGCTGACAGTTGATGCAGACTCCGCCCCCCAGCCTCTGCCCCGCCAAATTCAGACTCAAGCGCAGGTCCGATACGGTCTGATTGTAGAAGCAGTCCTCCGCCTTATTGTGGCAGTTGCACTCTACAAGACAAAGCAATGAGAAATCAGTATTCAAGAAGTCAGTGTATTTCAATGTGGGAGGATGTTGCTCAAGGACACAAGAACACAATGTTATCAGATGAGGTAAGTTGATAGGTGAATGCTTAACTTCTCTTGCTATCGATGACTGATTTAGAAATTAATAATAGAGATTTTTTTTTAGACATTTAACAGATTTTGCATAAAGAAATTACCCTTTTTTCTCTCTTTTATTTATTTATTTTAAGAAGTCTCAGTGATAAAAATTTGCCACAATTTTAAGAAGCACTTAATGAACAAAATAGTTTTAGGATTCAGGTTTAGTAACTGCTTAAATAAGGGGTTAGGAACAGGAGTTATTGCTATTTATTGATCGATATTATTGGTAGAGTTTTTTGCGTACTCTCGCAGGTGTTGCCGTCGGTGATGGTGCCCGGTTGCCATGGCATCTGGTGGTACCCGGGGCAGCACTCGTTGCAGTTTTCTCCGCACGTGTTGTGTTCACAGACGCAGTGCAGTTTCTGATACAGCACCAAAGCAGACGTATGTTACCATTCATAGGAAGTGCAGTAGTATTTGTAGTAGTGGTAGTATTTGAGTGTACTTACCTGGGTGACTGGGTCCAGGGGGCAGCTCTGTGCATGGCCGTAGCAGATACACATCCCTCCGATTGAGATGTCTTTGATGGAGTAGAAATACTAGAGCAAACATTAGCAAAAACAAATGCTTAAAAGTCATATTTAAACACAACAAATGTTAAATAATTATAAAAACAATCTGGATTTATACTTTGGATATTTAAGACGAAACACAACCCGCAACTTGATATATTTTTAAAGGTCCTACATTACACAAAATTTAACTGTGAGCTTTAAGTCATGTTATAATGCTATTAATTCCTCAAAAACATTACCTTCAATTGCGATTTGTTTTATTCACACATGTTTGAGTGATGCTTTAGTATTAATCTACATCTCCAAAGCTCAAAATGCTCCTTACACCTTGTGATGTCATGAAGCAGTAGTTCTCATGTTCCCAGCCTATATATGCACGGTATGTGTGTTAAACATGTGTGAATGAAGCAAAACACAACTCCAGCTGTTTTTGATGAAGAAACAACACTATACAATCAGAAAATAGTATATGGGCCCTTAAAGTCCAGTGAGAATCTTGTGCGTGTCTTAGGTCCTTACCCTCCTGGTGACGATGGGGTCGATGTCGCGGGGGTCGTGCGTGCTCAGGGTCATGAGGTCGGCGTTGAGTGTTCTGATTCGCTGCAGCCTCAGTCTGATGTAGCGCGCAGAGGTGAAGTCCAGCAGGGCGGAGGTCAGGTCGTCTGCTCCGGGGCGTCCATTAATGAGAGACGTGTGGATCTAGAGAGACACAAGGACACAACACAATGCCATGAACTGTACGGGCAGAGCTAAACCGCTAGCTACCACGTTCCAAATAGGAAGAGAACATAGGCACCAATACACTTTTTATTAAATAACATCTGCCCTCTCTCTGCTAAATTCTGCTGTCAGACTAGTCATTTTAGGCTTAAAATGTTAATATTAACTCATAGACACTTTATTGGACCACAAGGGGAATTACTGCTCTAACCCCTGATGGTTTAATTTTGTCTGTAAATCAAGACATGAACATTAATAACAGATAAATCGGGTGCCTTCTTCCCCAGAGGTTGCTCCCGCTATTGTCAGCAACAGGTTTGATTGACAGCCTCGCTACGCCAAGGGAAGGGGCATTACCTTCAACAGCCGGGCTCCATATTGGCTCTTTGGTTGCTATGATACTTGCGGTCAGAGCTTCAAATATGGAACGTGGCTCCAAATTCACCCTAACAATCTGTGGCTTAGGAAGGCTTAGGATATTTAGGGTGCACTCACATTTGCACATACACTACATCAAAATGAGAGCTAAACTGCGACTAAACACTTAATTAGTAACTTACTAGTAAACAGTATTCAAAGATGCAATGTTTCATGCCATCTGCTTGAATCCATGGAGATGTTCCACAGTATGGCATTAAACACACTGATCTCCATGGGGACAAACAAGTGACACTACCAAGCCAAGTTACAGGTCAGGTCAGTCTATTTAGTATTCATAAATGTGTGTTCTCCGTCCCCACCTCTCCGTGCTCCAGCGGGTTGAGGCGGCTGTAGTAGGACGTACAGATGACCTCTGTGTCGCTCTTGTAGGTGGGCGGTCCCAGACGGGGCGTGATGTTGTACCTCGTCAGACACTCGCTGTCGCTGATGGCGTAGAACTGCCACGGCTCGAAGTTAACGCCGTCCAGAGAGCGCTCCAGGATCCAGTTACCTATACATCAACACGGGATTTTAATTAACAGAGTGATGAAGGTTATGGTTTGTTATTATTTATTATTTCATCAGACAGACCTGGTCGTGGAGAGTTTGCTGCTTTGATGATGATATAAGCCACTTGAAAAATCTGAAAATTGAGAAAAAGTTAATTATTTATAAAA
The DNA here is from genome assembly GCA_000787155.1 of Scartelaos histophorus. Lineage (NCBI taxonomy): Eukaryota > Metazoa > Chordata > Actinopteri > Gobiiformes > Gobiidae > Scartelaos > Scartelaos histophorus. The sequence goes on from KN509478.1 coordinate 31,053, forward strand.
ATTTATAGAAAATATACTGTTGTTATAGAAGTGACAAATATATATATTTTAACAATGCTTTTTTTGTAGTTGTTTTAGTTTTCATCTGTTATTCATTAGTATTAAGCACATCACAGGTAGTAGAGGACAATGTACTTTTTTATTAGGACATTATTAAATTTCTGACATTATTACATTATTAAATAAACATTATTACATTACATTACATTATTAAAAGGTTTAGTAAAGGTTCTATATTATGCAAGATAGATTACTGTGAGTTTTTATCCATGTTATAATGTTGTTACCTCCTTAAAACATATGTGGAGTTTGTTTTATTCACATTTCCAAAGCTCAAAATGCTATGTTCCACGTTATGATGTCATGCAGTGGTAGTTTTCAGGTTAACAGCTACGTTTTACGTTTGGTTAAGTAGAGATTGGAAATTCTAGGCTGAAATAAATCAAATGATTCTAATGAGGGTGTCTGTCATTTATAATCACAGTGGAGCACTTCCTGTATTACCACATGACATCACAAGGTGGAACAACTTTTTTCCATTTGAGAGAAGAACTCAGCTTAAATATGTAGGGTGTGTGTGTTAAACATGTGTGAATGAAACAAAACACAACTCTAGGAATTTTTTGATAAAGAAACAACATTATAACACAGATCAGTATATAGCACAGTATGGGCCATTCAGTTATAAAGTGAATTTCTGCTATTTTGGGTTTAATCTTATTTACAGGCATGATTTAGCACATTTCCGGAAGGTTAATTATTCTAAGGAGGGATTGTGAATACATGATACAGAGGAGGGATAGTGACTATAGTGAAACTGAATAGTGTGAGAGCAAAGGATGCAGAGGAGAGACTTTGATAAAACTTGTTCGCTATCAAATATTTGTCTGTATATTTTGTCTGCACTTCCAGCTGCTGCAGAGCTCAAGGCCACATGTTTCCCCTCTCAGACAGACAGCGCCCGGAGCGTTCACATTCGATTTGAATAGGCCGCCCAGTGAGACAGTGACTAAACAGCACCTGAGGCGCTACACTCACTGCTCTGTACTTATGCAGCTGGGGTTCAGGTGTCAGGCAAGTTCATGTGGGAACTCATTTTGGAAAGTATCTTCAGATTGTGCTGAAGTTTTGCCCGATGACTCCAACGGAAGAACTAATGAAGAAGTTTAATTGCCCAGTTAGTTTAAAGAAGACTTTATATGCATTTGTCTGCTATATAGTTGTAATCTACGATCTATCCGTGATTCATTATGTTATATTTTGGACATTTTAAATCGCAATATTCATCTGAAATGAGTGACTTCCAGTTGAACAGGAAAGGCTTTGTGAATGCAGGAAAATAAAGGATAATAGTTGACAGTTTAGACAAACATGCATGAATCATGTAAAGCAAAAGCTCTTATAGTAGAACATATTACACAAAATCAACTTGACCACCAATATCACCAAAACCTCTATATGAAGCAATATATCAGCCAATGGTATATTTAGCTGTGCATGATTTTTACTGTTTTACAAACAGAGCAAGTTCACTTTAAATGGTTAAATGGTCCCAAGTTATTCCTCACTTATCTTCCTTGAATCCTAATAATTCACCGTGATGAGTGCTTTTCACAACTTCAGAGGCCAAAGTGGAGTTTTGTCATCACGGTAATGCTCAAATCTCATGTACATGTTGTAATGCTGGAAGTGTTTCACAATGTAACATGTGACTGACCTGTTTGAGGTCCAGAGTGATGGTCACCCAGTGGAACTGTCTCCCGTTCTTGATACTAGGACTCTGCCACCACTGGTTGGTCCCGTCGATGGCGTTGGTGATGGGGTGGCGCTCTGACCGGGGACAACACAGCTCAGTCAGTCAGACATGTGAATACAGCATCACTGTCAAGCATGTCTAGACGTCTATCCATCCCTATGAGGTGACCAGTACTGACAAATATGAATCTTGATATTTTTTTGTATATCTTGATACTCTGACAATATTATGTCAAACAGAAATGTGTTGAATCAGATCTTTAAATGTAATGTAATGCCTTAATTGAGGTTTAAATCTCAGACAAATGTGAAATAGCACAACAATTACACACAAAACTGAAGTGATATTACTTATGTTCATATTTGGAATTTACAAAATTCTTTTGGCAGTGGTTTTATTGCACATTATTACATATGTTCAAACAACATGACCCATCTATCTGTCTGTCAATCAGTTTATTAATCTATCTACTTTATCTTTCTGTGTATCCATTCATCCGTTTGTCCATCTAGTCACCATAAAGTCAGTTAAAGGGACATCATTAACAAAGACAATAGAGATGTTTAGAGTGTAGAGGAAGTAGAAGACTTTGTAGGGACCATTTCAAGTGTGTGTGAGTGTGTGAATGTGTGTGGAGTGTCTGTGCGCATAGTAACCTTTGTGTGGACACTAGAGCTCACAGCAGGGGCACATGGGAAATTCTCCGGGGACTGTTACATGAACAGCTAATCAGAGACGGCTGCTCAGTACATGCATTAAATCTGATCTGTCTGTAATCCTACATAGGACTGAACCATCTGAGTACAATATCTAATCTAATTGCAATTTTTCTGACAAACATTACGATAAGATGTATGATTTGTTTTAATAATGAATTTCACATTTTAAACATGTCCAGGAGAATTAACAAAAAATGTGAAATATATATTGTGAACTACCAAGAAGACAAACTAACAAGAATCGCATTTCAGATCATGTTTGTACAGATCTAAACTAAAAGGTTTGCAGAAGTTTAGTTTTATGCAGAATAACAAAGGAGATTTTGTGTTTGTGGAGAAAATTCTAGTACTTCAAAAACTGACTTGGAAAGACTGAGATATTTCCATTTGAATAGTGATTTTAATTTTTTTTTTTAATCATACAGCCTTAATCCTAAACTACAGTTATATAGTTTCAATTAAGACAAATCCAATGTTGAGAAAAAAAAGCGATTTTTTTTGTTTTTTTGTTATTGCTCTGCCTGCCTCTTCCATCGTATAACATGTATCTAATTAGCATTTATTTTACTATACATGTTTAAATTGTTCAAAAATACCTTGGAAAAAAATAGCATTCTTACTGTGAGCAAGATAACCTCTCCTCAGATCTGTACTGTGACTTTCCCTGAGTCACCTGGGAGTTAAGTTAAATGCCGTACTCAGGAATACTCTTGGAAAAGCAGTAAGACAGGCAGGTGATGTACTTACTTAGCGCAGTTGGGTAAAGCATTTAAAGTGATTTCATGGCACTATAGATTGGGAGTAGCGGGTCATTGGATTAGCTGGTCGATTGATCCCCGCTAAAGACATTCCACAGTGTATTTGAGCCTTAGGGCGAGATGGGCGGGATTACTGCTCTACTTTGTTTCAGCTAATTAGTCTTTTCTTTCTTGTGATGGACGGCTAAGGGAGCAGAATGACTGTCACCAATCTATCCCCAGGCAGGTCTAGCCTCAAAAAAACTCTAGTAGGTGTGCTTAAGAGTATATACCACAACTTTGAGTGTATACATAAAAAGAAGTACAAGTGAATGGCCCGAGCCCAGCCTTGCGTACCACATACTGACTGAACGACAGAGAAAAAGTCAAAACTACTACTAGACCACGTTTAAGCTAATAAAACCCTATCCAGTTGTTATAATAATATTTATAATGATATACAGTGGTGAGGGATAATAATACCTTTATGTGATGCTGATCGTCTGTCACATCTGGGGCAGTGGGGGTTCTTGATCCTCCTCCCCGGGACGTGCTCCACCAGTTTACAGTAGACCTCGGGCTCAGAGTCTCCACAGGTGGCGTTGGCGCTGATCTCCGCGTTGGACGCCAGGTTCAGGATGGCGGGGAACAGGCCTAGGGGTCAGAGGGCAGAGGTGAGAGGTCACGCAGGAAGGAAGACGTCCAGAGAGGTAATTACAGAGATTTAAAACATATGGGAGGGTGTGGTGTGGACAAAGAACATGTTTTAAAAGTCTAGATAAAATACAATGTTCATCCAATAACCTATGATTTACAACTTATACAGCATGTAATTGATGTCCCAATGTTGTTAAATGGGTAGTTTTTGTTCAATGTAAATGTAGTGGGTTGTGTCAGGGAAGTGCATGTGGCATAAAAGCTTAACTCTAATGAATGTGTAAATGACTGCACCCAGGAGGTTTGTTTGTTGTGGTAATTTTAAAGTAAAAAAAAAAAAAGTATGAAAGAAGACCATGGAAATGTTCATATGCACACTCAAATCTGATTATTATCTGTTTTCTGGACATTTAAAATGATTTAAATGACATGCAAACTGCAAAATCTGATGTGAGTAATCAAAGCGACCATGATCAGAAATGAATTCAATGATTTTGCTGTTTGCACAATATTTTAATCAGATTTAGAATGTGCATATAACCACAGTCAGTGTTATCAGTTCCAAACTATTCACCTATAGCTTATATCTGCATTTAGTGTATGGAGGAAAAATTTGTAATAACATAAAAAAGAAATGAGGGTAAAAAGTTATGTCTAGTTTACATTTCAATTAAGTGCATGACCATTTAGCATTTATCAGATTATTATTATCAGGAGAATCAATAATATAGCAGATGTATTAAACTATTAGTGTACATTAGAAATGAGAATTTATTTGTTATACTCAAATCCGTTATAGCGAATCTGGATTCATTAGAAAGAAACCTGACCATCTAAGTGTATGACTAGTTTAGAAGACGGCAATTATATTAACCGAAGGGCCATATTCAGCGCCAGGCATGTGGTGGTGGGCCGAACCAATGGGATCACTGGTGAAACAAATAGTAATTTCTGGATTACTTCTATAATCATTATAGGCGCAGACTGAAACAAGCCAAGGGCCAGATGACACAGCTCACAGCAGAAGTCACTGTGCATCTGTGTAAAGAGACTTGGGGCCAAAACATGCCGCTGGGGGCCACCTCCCTCGTCTCTCTCCCTACTGTGAGTCTGTAAACCTGAGGGCCCCTCTTGTGTCCCCTGTGTCCCCCTGTATGCTCAGCTGTGTCGTATATGTGTGAAGAAGACTTTGTGTGGTCTACAACTCCACTGCCTTTTGTTGCCCCTCCACCGACTGTACTGCCCAGGGGGTAATGCACTTTCTTTGGGCGTATGTGTGTTTTT
>KN509495.1:0-14718 GCA_000787155.1 Scartelaos histophorus
ATTATTATTATTATTATTAAGTTATATAGTCCAACTTTAACTAAAAAGCTTTTAAAATGTTTACATATCTCTATATCTGACCCTGAATTCATGCAAAAAAAAAAGACTATTTACGCTGAAAAAAGTACTAGGAAGCAATGTATTTATATTGAAAGACGTCCTAGGAGCCTTTTTCATAAATACCAAAAAACAAAATCCTTAAAAAAATAACACAATAAAATAATACATTGACAAGAACAAAATTTGGTCGACCAATTAATCGACTGCCAAAGAACCACAGCCCCAGAACACTGACTCTAACTACAGAGAAATACTCTCTCTATAAAATAAAAAAAATTAAGCACAAATTGCCGCTTTGAACATGAGGTCAATGGACCTTTTTCTGTTATTACTCTAAGTCATTTTAGATCTTAATTGCCGTTTACAATGAACAAATTGTAAAATAATGATCTATGAATGTAATGGTTTGTCACTATATTTTTTTAGTCTTTCCTGAGGCTGAGTTCAGTGGCTCTTCTGGTTTCCTCAACTTTTAGGTTTGGGAAGTTGCTTTTTCACTGAGAAAGGGAACGGGACGCCATGTGTCACTGGAGCAGTTACTTTCATAAATACAGTGAAATTACAGCTGCGCCGAGTGTTCTACAGATTCTAAATGCTTTTTGAGATGCTGCTGGGCAGGTTTGGTCACTGAAGCCTGGCGACTGTTATGAAGCATCCTCCCTCTGTAAATGGACCCCGTGCCACATCTTGCACTGCTGATCTGACTCTACGCTTTGCTTAACATTATGATTAATAACTCCTTTAGCTTTCTAAACTTTCCCTGTTTAATGAGTTGTAATAACCCTGTATTTGTTCAGTAGTGGTCCATAGCAGATTTCAAAGGGAGTCGTTTGGACAGTGGTTTTGAAATTAAGACATTTCGACTGCCATCCAGACAGCATTTTCAGTCTGAAGGTACTGGTCTGAGAAGCTAGATATTTCCTGCATTTCCTATTCATTGTTAATGTCTTGGAGAAAGTGTTGCCTTGGATACCATCAAGTTGGCTGTGAGCTCAACAGCTTCAGTGTCTTCATTGGACATATCAAAGACTGTTTTCACCATAAGCTTTTTGACTTCATAATGCTTATAATGCTTCTCTGCCCTTTTGTATTTCCAGGCTATTGTTATTGACCTTGTCATGTGTTCTTGACAGCCTTTGCATTGGCGTGCCTTGTTTTAGAGATTAAAATAATGTCTATCTGAGACAGCAGACACCATGTTCCAAAAGTGTGCTCCCAATACTGGGATCTGATTTACTGGCAGCACAGGGAATTACTTTTGAAAAAACAGCCAGGGGTAGCAACATTTTGTGACATCCTAACAAAAGCACACAGTAGTAATGGATGTGATTTGAAATACTCAGACCTGCCTTTACAATCCTGGAATATTCAAAAGTGGGGAGTATTTCAGTCCTCAAAGGGAGCCGACTTTCTAAACATGATTTACTTTACAAGTGTGAATGAAGCCAAATACAACTCCAGGAAAGTTTTTGAGAACACTGTTAGAACACTGTTTATAGCTCAACAGAGTCAGTGCTGCATAATATGTCTCCTTAAAGTAAAAATAATTCTCCTTCAGAGGCATGTCTCAACAACCAGATAGAACTTTAATGAAATAAAACTGTATTTGGACAAGCTTTATCCAGCTATGTGAGGCTGTGGGCAGCTCACACTAACCTTGAATATAATGAAAAAAGTGAACTTCCATTCATTTCAACTGTTGTATGTTCTGTGCTTCACAGTATACATATGTCAAGGAAATAATGTCATTATAGATTCTGATTCTCTTATTTGCAATCATCCACTATGTTAAAGTCTTATCTGAGACTGACTGTTAGAACAATTTTGATTTCTTACGGGTTCAATATTATTCTTTATATGGGGTTTAAATGTGTGTTAAAAAGTTGCTAGTATTATATGAAGATTTGTTGTTTTTTTTCCGGGCTGTTGGGGTGGAGTTTGAAATGTGATACTGTTCACACTGTTCTTATATCCCCAGATCCCACCCCTCCTTTCCCCTCACTCTTTTTTAGCCGTCCAGTTTAGCAGCTCAATTCTAGATGTGGTTTGTGTTTAGTCCCACTTTAAGAAATACAACATTCATCATATTTTGATGGAAAAAGGCCGTTTAGGATAATAATGGACCTAAAATAAATGACATGACCGCATTCAGTCTCGGTATCGCAGTCCTCAAGTCATTGGTCATTTCTTGGTTCATAGAAGACCCTGCGAAAGAGCATTCCGCTTCCACAAACATCCACACTTTACTAGTGATCCAATCTTGTGTTGTTGCCTTTATAATAAATAAACCTGGAATGAGACCTAGATTAACCCTGGCCGCCGCTGGTCTCACACCAACCCCCGCTTTGACTTTACACTCGCCATGACGAACTGCCCCCTTACTGATAACACAGCCACCCGAGCCTAACCCATCAATACGAGGCCAACGGTTGTTATAAAACGCTACACTTTTACTAGCCCGGATCGCAAAGATTAAGCCTCCACCATGTTGTTGAGATTATGAACCTTCCATAGAGGCATAAACACGGCAACATTCGGGGAAAAAATAAAATAAAAAAGCAAAAAAAAAGTCGATCACCGATAGCGACGCAGATGGTTTTCTGAACGTTGACGGATGCACATCTCGACGAACCAATTTCCACTCATCCCCCAGTTGCACCGCGCGTCCTTTTGTAATTAATTAGTGAGAGCTTTTGTTTTTGCGATCCAACAACTTGTGTTTGCTTCGCTTTTCTTCAATTTGTTCACATCTGACAAGGTAGTAGCAGCTGGCACCTACCGCCCGGCTCGGCTCCAAGCGCCAGTCTGTTGTGTATCCCCCGTCGACAGATAGACTTTCTTATCAGGCACAGAGGAGGGTAGATCAAAGTGATGGGGGGGTGCTCTGGGGCGTTGTGCATTCTCTCCGAAAAGGTACCTCCATCGTGTAGATAGAGAAAGAAGAAAAAAATACAACCGCCACATGCAAGTATATGGAACCCTATAGAAATTACAGGCAGTAAATTATAGCCATTATGGAGCTCGTTTGGCGTTGTCGGCAGGATTGAGACAGCCAGAGCTACATTGCCTGGAGGAAAATGTGTGCTTCCTCTACGCTAGGTAATGCAGTAGCATGTTTGTATTCCCTTTCTATCATGCTGTCATTTCCACATCTGTTGCTTGTCATCAGGAAGAGTTTGAATAATTAAGTTCTTTGATTATAATCGCGAAAACTGTCACCAACATGTTGAGAATTGTCAAATAAATCTGCCTTTCAAATTTATGGTAAAATCTGAAATTATTTGTTGTAATTTCTTTACTTTCAAATATATTAAAGGGCCTGTATGGCACAAAATGAACAGTCGTGATCTTTAAGACATTAAATAATTTTGTTACTCAACAAAAACATGACTCTTTGTTATACCATGTTTGAATAATCCTGCATTATAGGTAAACATCTCCATCAAACTCTAAATACTTGTTCCACCTTGAGTAGTTTTCAAGTTAATGGCCACTTTTAACCTTTTGTAGTAGAGTTTGGCAAACTAAAAATATCCACCCTTATTCTATTGAAGGTGTATGGAGTTTAGAATTTAGTTTAAAGAAGACCAAAGTGTGTGAAATGTGAATTAACCAAAATATTCCTGTTATATTTTGATGAGGAAACAACATTATAACGGATCAGAAAATAGTGCAACACAGGCCATTTTGGGAGTGATAAAAAAGAGCTTTGCACAGCATTTACAGCGACTGAATCCAGAAAAGTGCACCAGCTTGTTTGAGCTTTTTGCACTGACCATCAGCAACCCAAGTGAATGAAATAGTTTTCTGCACCGTCTTAATGTTGGTGTACAGTATCTGCTTTTTAGACTCCTGGAAGGAAACCAATAAATGCTCAATATTTTTGATTGGTATAGCAAACTCCCTGTAAACAAAACACTGCAGCTTTACTCTAGACTGGAGGCTCAATTTGCCGACAAGAGAAAGGTAAAATGTTGATAGTAGTTTCAATAAGTAAGAAAGAAACGAAGAAAAGAGTACTTAGTTGGAGCATTAGACAGTTGGAAACAAGAAGACAATGCAGGTCTAATATGGTTTGGGAATGAAACTGGTTACCTTCTTGCTGTGAGGCTGAAGATATAGTTTAAGCTCTTACCCATTAGTTGCGTTTAATGTGTTTGCACCAAGCACTTCCCTCGTTTCTTTAAATAGCAACCAAGCCAAATTGCTGAACATGCTTATTTCACTCCCTATATCGGCATAAAATCCCACTAGAAAATAGAACATTTCAGGGACAACAATTCTATAACCTCACAGAAATTACAGGGAGTAAATTATGGCCATTATGGAAATGGTTTGGCGTTGGCAGGATTAAGACAGTCAGCCCTGCATTATCTCTAATGTATTGTGTGCATCTTCTACACCAGGTAATGTACTTCAATTACTTTGTTACCAGTTGTATTCCCTTTTCGTAATACTTTCATGTTCACATCATAAGTTTGAATATGTTGAATAAGTGATACAAGTTGAGAATTGTATTAAGTATAAAATAAAATATGTATTGGAATTACGACAATTATTTTACTTGCATTGCTATTTTTTACATGTAAACGTTCATTATATTCAATGTTTTATTTTTTTGTCAGTAGTAAAACTTTGCACAGCATTTGCCCCACACTGATTTCAACTAGACAAGTGCAGCTTTTTAGGATGCACCCATGGAGTGCACTGGCCATCAACAGCCCAAGTGAGTGAAATTGTTTTCTCTACTGACTTAATGTTGGGGGACAGTATCTGCTTTTAGACTACTTGAAAAACAGAAATGTCCAATACTTAGCTTGGTACAGAAAACTGCCTGTAAACAAAATACTGCAGCTTAACTTAGAGATTGGAGGTTCAATTTGCCTCCAAGAGGAAGGTACATTGTTGATAGTACTTTCAATTGTTTATAGAGAGCCAAAAAACAGAAAAAGAAAAAGAAAGGAGTTCATTTGGGGGATTAGCCAATTGGAAACTAGAGCACCCCAAGGAACCAGGACACAATACAGGTCTAGCACATTATGATTCTCAAACCTGTTACCTTCTTGCTGTGAGGTGGGAGACTCACTTATGACTTAGATTCACTTATGATACAAATATGTTTGCACCAGTGTCTTTTTGTAGCCAGGTGTTTCTACTCATCTCAGTCCTGTGTGATGTCACCAACTACTGGAAATAGAGAAAGCAGAAACTTAGATTTATGTATTTTTGATCACAAAGATGCTCATTTACTAAAGTTGCACTAAAGTTGCCAAAGGTGACAGTAGACAACGCTATTAAAACACTATATACACAGTTTAGTAGTGAAAAATGTGATGGATTTAACATTTAGTTCCACTTTAAATAGCAACCAAGCCAGAAAAGCTGAACACACATATTTTAATTTGATATATTACAGAATAAAATCCCACTGGAAACATCATCTGTCAAATCCACAATGGCAAAATCTCAGGCCCAACAATTCCCACAACAATTACAAATCAAGAAAGGAAAAGTTACCGGTGTGGACATCTTGTGTGTCAGCCTGAACTGCCTGATCTGGGCTGGCTGTTGTTGCCCCGCAGCACTGAAATAATTGAACTGCCAAACAATAATAACAACAAGCAGGCATCAAAGAGAAAGTCTTACCTTATCACGTTAGCTACATTTATGCCTTTGGATTTGTATTGTTTATTTTCACCCTTTTCTAAATGATTATCCTGCTGGGCTAAGTTTATTGACAGCAAAACAGTAGAATAAAGTTTGCATTCAAATGAAGTGAAGTTCACATTTTGACTGTGACACATCTTAGACATCCTGACACAAACAGCCTTCGGTGAGGCTTTGTCAAATGGTTCAGTATTTAAGTGTTGAGGAAGACACATAATGTGTTCATTGGGTAGGTTTTTAGTATTCACAAAGGATTTATTATGAAAAAACAACTTTAATTTGAAAATGTTTCCTCATCAAAAATATAAGAATGCCATCCATGCATGTCTGAGTAAATGATCTGTCCTGGGCACTAGTCAAACCCTCCTTATGGTTAGGTGTAAGATTCTGTCCTATGCTCACCCCATATCTCTATGATCCCACACGGCATTTAAAACAAATATATACCAACGACAGATGATACAAAACAATATACATCTTACAATACAATACAACTTCACAAACCTGACTTGATGTGCTGTTGTTTCATTAGCGAGATGCATTCTGTGCATTCTGATTGTGTTGTGATGGCACTTTGAAAGGAGAGTAACTTCGCACAGGAAGCAGGGACTCACCATCAACAAGTGCAGAGCCTGCAGACTGAATGGCTGTCTAATCAGAATTGTACTTGTTTTTATGAGCCTATTGTACAGTGTTCCTTCACATAAAGTCTAAACTAACTAAACTAACAACTCTACTGAAATGTATTAAACTTTTTAATATGTTGTTTTCTTTGGCCCTGTCTGCAACTGACTTCTATTGAAAACTTCTATTGAAACTATTGGCTGTAACTGCTGCTGTCAAGATGGTCATTTTGGTCTTAGAAAGTTCATTTAAACCGCACTACATAATGACTTCACAATCACTTAGTCTATTTCTTTATACTGTCTGGAAATGGTTGAAGTTACAGAAAAGAGTCGGGCTTTCCAATCAGCAGAGATCCAAATGTGCATACAGATGACAGCCTCTGTTTAGCAGTGGAGAAGGTCATGTCCAGGTTCCCAGGTCAAGTGGAAACAGAATAAAACCAAGCAATAAAACCAAGACGTGGAATGTTTTAAAAAACAAACATTCACCCTCATTAATATTATTAGAGGCAATTAAAAGTGACTGTGCAACCAACTGAAGCCTGTTTTTCTCATGAAATTAAAAAACAAAAATGGCATATTCCAGAGCTATTATCTTGCATTTAAGGCTTAAAGACATGAAGTTTTGCAATTCCAGTCAAACCTGCTTTCAAATAATAGTGGAGTTCTTTTCAGAATAATGAAACAACAACATGACATTTAGAGAATCAACAGCTAAATTTCTGCTTCCCATTGACATTCTTGCTGAACATTTTAGGTGCCATAGGGTCTCCCTGAAGAGCTGGAATAATCCCTCTGGGTTGACAACTTTCAGCATTCCAATGACTGTGCTAGGGGGGAAATGCTTGATGGATATTTTGGTTTTCTAAAAAGAGAATGCTCCTTTGTGCTAGAGTGTGATAGTGTGAGGAAAGAAAAAGTTCCATTGTGTTAGAAAAATGTACCAGCAGCTAATGTCGTGCAGCGGCTCAATCTGAGTGCTCCTGCATTTGTCCATTATATTTAGAAAGGAAAAAACTGTGAATATCAGGGCATGAGATGTGCTCACTGGCCCATGTGGCTGCTGTGATTTTACTAGGATGTTCAAAAGCTACAGCTGATTACTTCACTATTTCACTATTTACAATGGCCAATGTGAATATCTTGTTCATTCAATTATGAAAAATGTAACATAAAAAACATATTTTAATTAACTAAGGAGGCAGCATTTGAAAACTTTTTTTTATATTTTTTTTATCACCTTGGTATAAGTATTTCATAACTCTGTTGTCAGGACTGAACCAACCAACCAAGTAAACAGTTGAAGTCCTTAGGTCCAGTGAATGCCATACTGATAGAGCCATTCATCTGTTTTGAGCAGTTTCACCATAAAATGAGTCCAGTGATGGTTTATGGGCTTAAAAACTGCAGACGAAGTCCAGAATTTTATCTATGACACCACAAACTGGGGCAAATGTGAACAGAGCATGTGTGGGTGCTCAGAGAAGACGACTTTTAATGAAACAGACATGAATGAAACTAAATTATATCCAGGTGTCTTTTTGATGAGGAGACCATGATATAAAACGGTTAAACGCTCCAAAAAGTCAATTTAGCAAAATATGTCTAAGGCTGCACTGGAGAATATCATTTGCTACATTTACATTTTTACGGTGAAATGTGAGGTATTTTATTTCAGTAAGATACAAATCAGATAAAAAACATAAGAAAAACAAGATCAAATGCACACATGTGCAGTTGGTTATGCAGTAACACTGGGTGTGCCATGTTGTCTGGAAGGAAAAATGCAAATAATAAGGACAAGATGCTACAAACTTGAGGCTTGAAAACAGAAATGAACGGTGAGGTACATTAGAATGTAAATGGCCGCTATTGAAATTCTGCATCAAAGTGGTATGATTATGCTGGTCTTCTGCCACACAGGTAGGATTTAAATAAAGCTTCTGTTGCAGTTGTCATTTGTAACACCACAAATGGAAATTGACTCTACAAAAGATTATCGAATCACAATTTCAGATGTGGAGTTTTCATGTTCTCTCAGTGTTGCCTCCAGTGAAATAAGACCTGTGTCCCAAAGTGCGACTAATGAGCCATTGTGCCGGGCAAACTCACAGATCCATTTTCTCATTGGTATTGTGTGGAGGACAATGTAAACATGCGACATTGGAAAGTTTTACAAGATAAACTGGAAGTATTGATCAACAACGCTAATGGTGCTGATAGTTCAGATGTACACTTAAAGGTGCATTTTGTAACTTTTCAGCTGGGGTGTTCTAAAGCGCTTTACTCCTTGGAGATGTTACTGCTTTATCTGGGATGTTTCACAGTATAGTACTAATATAAGGTATTTGAGTTTTCTAAGGTCTGTATCCAGTTTTATCCCATGTATTAGAGCAAAATGTGTCCTGTCCAGGTACAGATACAGATGTAACTCTTGTGCTGCCAAGTGTGCTGCTGTTGTCTTCTTCTAATTAAGAAGTGTTTTATTGTCTGATAATCAGGAAGTGCGAGTTAGCAGGCTAGTTGCTGCTAGCTTTAATGTAATGGTAAATCTCTAAAATACTTCAAACTCAATGTGGTGAATAATTAGCTGTGAATGCATAACAAGTAAGTGAGAAATAACTTTGGAACAAAACTGTTTAAAAGGAACTAGTTTGACTAGACTGTAAACATGGTAAAGTGTCTGTAATGCACCAGTCACTTACAGTGCTTGAAACATGCAGATACAGGACCTGGTTCAAGATATAAGGAGAAGCGTTTTGTCTTGGTACATGTGTCTGCCATCATGACTGTTGTGTGAGGCACGACAAAGGACAGTGCAGTGCCATACAAGTACACAGTGTAGATCCAAGGTCTTGGGAGTGTCAGTACAAAGGTGTAGATTTAGAATGGGCTTAGTAAGTGAGGCTTGTTATTATGGGGCATTCAAATCTGCGGAGAATTACAGTGTTGTAATGCAGCAGGCAATTGTGAATGTATTTATACATGCGCCTGACACTTAGAAGTGCATTACCTCTTTAAGACAATGGCTGCTGGACTACATAATCACCTACACAATTTGAGTTTGTAGGTGTAATAACTTAACAAAAATGTGTGATTTAGACAAGAACTATTTGCGCAGTTGGGAAATTGTAATTGTTATTTTGTCATACTGTATGGCTACTGCTAAACACTTAGCAGTACAAGCACTTACAGTGTTGGCCTGTCTTTAAGTCACACTTCAAACAGTGTCGTTAATTATAATAGTGTGTGTGCTAATGTGTATTTTACCTAATTATTTTAAAAGCTATTGTGGGCTTCATGTTCTCACAGCTTTATGATCCAATGTTACTTTGATTCTTTGAAAAACATAGTGCGTACATGGCCACACCTGCCTGTCAATACCTGATCTCAACACATGTCAGAATCTAAGAAGAAAGTTAGTAGTGAGATGGGAGACTGCTGGGGATGGCAGGTACCACAGCGGGGCAGGAGCGGCTCTCGTGGAGACTGCCGTTGCGCAAGACACTTTACCCACCTCGCATAGTATGAATGTGGTGTGTGCCTGAGCGTTTGGTTGGATAGTCACAGTCCTAAAAAGAAAGTGCTTTATTGCCATTGTCAGTGAACACAATTCACAATGTAGGAGTGTGCTTTGTTGATATAGTGCAACATAAAACAATGAATGGTCTTAGTAAAAAATACACTGATAAAACAAAGGACATGCACAAAAATACTCTGACAAAGTACAAATATACAATATGGACAAGATAACAGATTGTTTGTGTGAGCTGAAGTGACTGGTGTTATAAAGTGTGCATACATTTCCATACATTTCCAAACTTCCTTAGAACAGGTGTAGTCCCCCATGTTCAGTGTGTGGCTGTGTGAATGTAGAGGAGCTTTGTGTTAGTTTAACCATATGGTGCACAGGCGGCTGCCAGCCCCACTGCTCCTGTGAGTGCACTGGCACACAGGGCAGGGAGAATCAAGGTAGTCCCTCCATTCAATCCGCTTAAACCGCAACTATTGTGTTATTTATAAGCCTATAATTAATGTGTAAAATTAATTTGCAGCATGGACATGGATAATAATGGCTCCCTGCGGTGTAGCTGCTTTAGGTAGACCTTTTTGCTGGAAGCACAAAAACT
Organism: Scartelaos histophorus; assembly: GCA_000787155.1. NCBI lineage: Eukaryota > Metazoa > Chordata > Actinopteri > Gobiiformes > Gobiidae > Scartelaos > Scartelaos histophorus. The sequence continues at coordinate 10,484 of KN509495.1, forward strand.
TGCACAGAATAATCCTTTTGAGTTCATGGATTCCACCCACTCATATAAAATGTATTTCTGTTGCAGTCAATTTAAGGTCAGGCATATTTAAAGATCTTTTATTATTTATGAATGTACAACTTTTACTACATTGTTTAATTATCAAAAAATATATAAGTTTTGTTTAGTTTAGGTCATCTTGCCCAACATTTTTTTTATAAACCTGGTTACACTTTGTGACATCATTCATTTTCAAACTTTTTCTGACTATTTTTGGTCAAGTTGCACCAAACAGAAATTTGAAGGTATTATTTTTAGCTTTGGTGCCATCACTGAGGTTTGGGAGCATGGGTAATGGAGCACTGTAGCACTTAGAGAAGCTTGTCACATTTGCAAAGTACAAAATTGCTACAATTGTTATTATTACTACTATTACTCGCTATCCATTTGTTATTCATTATCCACTATTCCAGCCGCTTCACTCCTTAGTGCAGCAGTAGGGGGTAAGCTCTATTGTCCTTTAATCACAACCATGACATTTTGTACGCTTTGTATGATTTTTTTTCTGAAATTTTACATCTTCCCACTATATAATCCTTATCAATGGCCTGTACTCTTCTTCTTCTTCTTCTCTAGTCTCCGAAAGTTGTGAAAAGCACTTATAAACTCATCATGGTGAATACTTCGGGTGCGTGTAAAGGAAAAAGCAAGTGAGGAATAACCACTAGGACCACTGCAAACTGTTTAAAATGAATTCTGTTCTGTTTATCACATTTTTAAGTCAGTAAACATCTGTCATAATTACAAAATGAAGAGATTTTTCATGCTCTATGGTCCGGTTAGAGGCCCTTCTGAAACAGAATGCAGAAGGGACTGGCTGGCAGGTAAGGATTGAGCGCGCCCTTCCTCTCCTGAATGTTGCGATACGAAAACATTGACCTATCCGCCTACGTCATGCCCCCTTTTGTGATGCGTTCTACGGGGAGCGCAGACTCAAAAGCAGACTCTGGCAGCTCTTTGCACCTGCTGGATCTCAGACTGGGAGCGGATGTGACTTTGCAGTTTGAAGGGCAGCGGAGGCCTGGGGCAATGGAGCGCTCCTTCCCAACCTGCATAATGTGCAATTCATTTCAGTCATCAGCCCGAGGTGACGGCAAATCACATTAGCTGATATTTTAAGATTCATGTCTCAGAATTCTGTCCACTTCCTAAGACTAATTTTGAGAGACGCACTCATATTTAGCTTCAGTGAATGTTTCTTGCCTAAACGGTTATTCTAAGGTCGAACATGTTGAAAAGAAAGTTGGGAACTGTATACTTAACTGTGTACTGACCAAAATCCAGCAAAAATCATGTGTATATTTGGGAAATCTTGGTGAAATATTTGGTGAAAATCATGTAGAAGGGAAGCGCTTTGTGCATTTGTGGACAGGGAAGATGTCTGTGCTTTTCTCTTGATTTGCTGTCACAAAAGTTAGATTTTTCGACGTGTTCCGCTGTTGTGACACTTCTATCAATCAGATTCTGATATTTATTCTTTCCAGATCACTTTCAGCAAGAGCCATTACAAACTGATAAATGAGTAGAACTGCAATAAAGAGTAGAGAGTGTTACACATGTGAATCTGGTGTGAGGCAGGTTACCTCATAGCAGCTACAGAATTATCACCAAAGGACAAAATAATAAATATGAAGCACCATGAGAATCCAGATAGTGTCTCTATATTATTTATTAAACTGATTCCCCCATGACAGCGTAATTGCATATTTCTTTGAGTGTTTCTTGTAACACCCACCAATTAAATGTAAAAGTCCCGGTGAGCCCTGCCCTCTCTCCTCTCGCTGCTTGTATTCTCGTCTTGTATTTACTGGGCCTGAGTCAGCATTAGATTATTTGTTACTTACCTCTTGTGTTTCATATGCACGTCCACAGCTGCCTCCTCCATGAGTGCTGCTGCCACTGATAGAGGATGTCTGTGCCGGTTAGAATGTGAATGAGCACCACAGATATTGAAATAATCCAGAAATATGTGACCTGCTGTCTAATGCGTTCTTCAATACGAGCTTTTTAGTTCATGACATGTTTTTTATGTATCAGGTAAAAGAGGATGTGTTTTATTATTGTTATGCATCTGTTAATTAGTTAGTCTGTAATGAGTTGCCAAGCGTTGGAATGTTTCTCATTTGTGTGAAGTCTTTTGGTGCAGTGTTGTCACAATAATAAATTCCAAACTTTATTTCGATACCAAAACATGCTCCTTTATAGTAACAGAGTAAGACAAAAATAAAGCTCAAATTTACACATTTTGTCCTATCAATGTGATTCTTTGCAGTATCAATACCTGCTCAAAAGTATCTAGTTTCTATATTGGTTTTAGTATCAATTAGTATTTTTAATACTTTTGACAGAAACCATTTTGATGTGGGATATTAGTAAAAAATAAATAAATAATAGCTTTTTTTTGGTAACTTCTATTCTCTTTTTATTTTTTTATACAGATGTAATTCTGATCACCACTCGCTCCACCACGGCTCGAGCCAGAATCCAAACATGAAACATGTTAACTGATCGGATGATTTTTCTTGCATAGGACCACAGTACACAGTGTTTTTGTGTATTGTGGTTCAAAGCAAGAAAAATTATTTGATTAAGGCTTTTTTGCCGAAATATTATTGATATATTTAAAAAAAAAAGCTTTTGGACATGGGCCATCTGAGTGTGCTATGCAATTGTTTCACTTTTAATTGTTCTTCCATGCATTTGCACCTCCACAAGAATGTTGGTGTCCGTTTTCTGTTCTTTTTTGAACTGTTTGGATAATCCACCTGTCAATCATGCACATCTGAACTTTGAACCAGTGGCCAGACTTACATCTTCATAAAGAATAGGAGAAGTGTGTAGTCTGGATTCCAGGCAAGTTATTAAAGTATTTCTTCATCATAACGCACATGGAGGGTTTTTTCAGTAGCTTAAATTACTCACTTCATCCAGTGGAAACCCAAAACCGCTCCTCTGTGTTTTAAAAATCCATTCACCTTCATTTAATTCATTTTCATCATCTCAGTGCGAGCTGGATACTGGCTATCTATCGTTTTTTCTGCACTTATTGCTCTATTAATCCTAACCCTAACCCTTAGAATAGCCAAACTGAAGTACAATGTTCATTATAAGTATACCTTCACTTTTTTGTATCCGTACATTTACAATTCCCTTCACTATTTTAGCAAACCAACGTCTTCACTCTTCAGTGCTTCAGCAGTAGGAGTCCTTGTTCCCTCTGGTGCCATTTTATATGCATTAATCTACTTTTTCTGTATTTCAAAATTTTAAAATGTGAAAAATTTGTGCAGAAGTGTCTAAAAGCATGTTCTACTAAAAAAAAAAAAATCTTTAAATGAAAAAACAAAATGAAATTCTCAACCAGTTTTCCCTTAGAAAATTCTTTTCTTTTGAATCAATTCCCAGTGTTGAGCCGTAAACATGACAATGGCTCCCCTTGTCGCTGCATAAGAGCTTTGGTATAATTGGGCACAGAACTGGCAGAGAAGTGAAATTGGTTCACAAAATCCTTCCAATTTTTCCTAAGAATTGACTAAAATAACCATGCAATTAGCCGAGTTTCCTTGTATAACCTCCCTTTTCTCTCTATTATTAAAATTAGTCAATATTTTTGGCTTTTCCAATCAGCACAACTTAACAGCACAAAAATGGTCAACTTTTCTGCCTGATACCTACAATGCACTAAATTGCTAATGTGCTTTAGGCCTCGTAACTGATTTTTTCCCCATGTATTTGAACAAAAATTGGTTTTACCCCAGTTCTGTTTTCACAATACTAACATTTCAAACTCAGTTTTGACTCACAGGAATAGACACAGTAGCAATTCTGATGCAACAACTATAATTAAAACCCTTTATGAAGACAATAGAATGTGATTTTCAAAATTAAACAATATAAGCATACTTTCTTTATATTACCATGAGGTCAAAATATGCCAGCTGTGGCATTTAATTATAAAGAGATTTGTTGACTGGTTAGCATGCTAGTTGTTAGCTTTACCATAGCAGCAAAACTCATTATTAAACTCATTATGGTGAATAAATAGGATGCTCAGAATAAATTAATTTAGCTAACCTGCTAGCCGCATGTTCCAAATAGGAAGTGAGCATGGGTGCACTTTAGGCTCCATTGACTCAGGCTCCAATTGGCTTTACATTGAAAAATTCTCACCTCTCTCTCCGTAAATTATGCAGTGA